>PISX010009195.1:0-77213 GCA_004024625.1 Mellivora capensis | reverse complement strand
TGCTATGGTTAGTGCTGTGAAGTGTGTAAACCCGGCCATTCACAGACATGTACCCCTGGGGATAAAAATTTGTTTATAAAAAATAAAAATTAAAAAAAAAAAAAAAACAAGAAAAGCCAATAGGAAACACTAGAAGTGAAAACCAAAACAAATGAAAGAACTTACTAAGTATGTTTGAAGAGCAGAAAAGTTATACTCAAAGAATGAAGAGTTAGCAATAAGACAGGTCAAACAACACTCAAAGAAGCCATCAGAAAGGAAGTAAAAATAAAAGGTAAAAAAGTTGAGATGTATAAAAGATAGAGGAGAAACACACACACACACACACACACACACACATACATACATATATACATACAACAGCGGTGTTCTAAAGAAAAGAACTATGTGGGGTCGCCTGGGTGGCCCAGTGGGTTAAAGCCTCTGCCTTCGGCTCAGGTCATGATCCCAGGGTCCTGGAATCGAGCCCCGCATCGGACTCTCTGCTCTGTGGGGAGCCTGCTTCCCCCTCTCTCTCTGCCTGCCTCTCTGCCTACTTGTGATCTCTGTCAAATAAATAAATAAATATATAAAAAGAAAAAAAAAAAAAAGAAAAGAACTATGTGGAAGTAAGGAAATATTTGAAGAAATAACAACTGGCAGTTCTCCATAATTAAAGGAAAATGAAGATCTCAAATGAAATGATTCATGGTAGCAATCAAAATAGATAGAGAAAGTGAAGAAATATTCTGACCACAATACTGTAAAATTTAACAATTTCAAAGATGGGAAAAAATTCAGAATTATTTTTGCTTCTAAAAGGAATACTCAATGTAAAAAATAATTAAATAATGTTTTCACAATTAAAGGATCAGAACTTTGAACCTAATATTTAAAGTTTTGTTAAGCTTTTATTTAAAATTGAGTATTAAAGATATTTTCAGCCATACAAAGCCTCAGAACATTTACCCTTAAATGTCCTTGAAAATTTTCATGATTGAAGTGCTCGGTCAAAAATGAAATAAATTCAAGAATAGCACAAGAAATGTAGGAGGTAAGGATGAGTAGATAACATAGCAATTTTTCTTACTATTTCTATAAGGATAATACCTCCCTCCAAAGGAATTGAAATGCTAATCAAAGATCTTCAAAATCTTCAGGCTCAGATGGCCTTACCAGACAGTTCTTTCATACTATCTAATAATTGCTGTGTTATACCAGTTGTTTCAGACAAAAGACAGACAGCTTTGAAAAGGTTAATATAAGCTTAATTTCAAAATTGTGTAGACAATAAAATAAAATAAAAGAATAGTCTTATTTATCTTATGAGCATAGAAAGAAAAACTGAATTGAATATTAGCTACTTAGTCAAAAATACGTATTAAAATTATACATCATGGTCAGTTATGGCTTATTCTAAGACTTCAAGGATGGTTTGATATCAACAAACATAAAAATACAATTTCTCACATGGACAAACTGAAAGACGAAAAAATTCACATGATTATGTCACTAAATTAAGAATAAGTACCAAACTATATCAAAACATATCTATATTAGGAATAGAAAGGAACTTATTTAACTTGAAAAAGAAAACTACCTGCCAAAATTTATAATAAAAATTATATAAGAAAAATTTTAATTTCCCTTTTTACATTAAAACAAGTTAAGTATTTTAAATATCAGTTTTTTTCAATCCTCAAATGTGGTTAAAGAGACACAATTATTATTTTTGGTAATTTTATCATCTACTTACAAGAATTCTATAGAAGCAATAGTTGCCAGATAAAATTCAGTAAAATCAACTATCATTCCTCTATATCAATAATAACAAATAGAAAAATTAAACATCATTCACAATGTAAACAAAAACTATTAAATATCTAGGCATTATCCTAAGGAAAATGTCCACTACCTTTAGAATGAAACTTTTAAAACTTACAAGACCCAAAGAAAAATAGAAATCTTACATTCATGAATGGAATGAAAATTCTACCTGAATTAACCTATAAATATAATACTAATTAAACTGCATAGGGAATTTCTAAGAAAACAAACAATAAAATAGATTATTAAAAATAGATTATTGGGGGGGCGCCTGGGTGGCTCAGTGGGTTAATGCCTCTGCCTTCAGCTCAGGTCATGATCTCAGGGTCCTGGGATCGAGCCCTGCATTGGGCTCTCTGCTCAGCAGGGAGCCTGCTTCCTCCTTTCTCTCTCTCTCTGCCTGTCTTTCTGCCTACTTGTGATCTGTCTGTCAAATAAACAAATAAAATCTTTAAAAAAAAAAATAGATTATTGGGATGCCTGTGCGGCTCAGTCGTTAAGCATCTCTCTTCGGCTCGGGTCATGATCCCTGTGTCCCGGGACTAAGCCCTCTGTTGGGCTCCCTTCTCAGTGAGAAGCCTGCTTCTCCCTCTCACACTTCCCTGCTTGTAGTCCCTCTCTCTCTGTCTCTCTGTCTGTCAAATAAATTCGTTTAAAAAATCAATATGGAAAAATAAAGATTCATGAATAGCCAAGTCAGTTCTGAAAAAATAAGAGAAAAGATGAAGATCTCATCTAACAAGAAATCAAGAATTTCTGCAGAATTCTAGGAATAGTTTTCAAAAATAATAACAGTGTAATACTAAGGCAAGTTCACACAAAGAGAAGAAATTGAACACACTAGAAAGTTTGAAAACAAATCCAAGTATGGAAACTAAAAAGTAGCACTACAAATCAGGGGGTTATTTAGTAGATAGCAGTGAAAAAAACCTGACTCAATATGGAGAAAAATAAGATGGACTCTTCTCTCACTTCACATATAATGAAACACCTGATAGATTAAATAAATAAATAAAGGTGAAGGGTAAAACTCTAAAGAAGAATAAAGGTAACTTCTAAAAACAAAAAGGACTCTTGTTCAGTGACCTTTAACAAGACATCCAAATTACAAAGCATAAGGTGAAAAATCAAACAATTTGACAACATCAAATTGAAGATTTTTCTTTAGCAAAACATCACAAAGTTAAAAAAATATGATATAATGGGAGAAAATATTTTTAAATCCTTAGAAAACCAAGAGATTGGTACCTAAATTATACAAAGAACTGTAAATTAACAAAAGAAAGATGGAAGGAAGATAAGAAAAGATAAAAGTGAAAACATCTAGAAGGAGAAACTGAAATATCTAAACTATATATAAAGAGATGCTCAACCTCACTAATAATCAGGTGTACAATTAACACAGCAACCATAAGACACTTTACATGAAAAAATGAAAAATATTTACTAAGTGTTTGAGGAAATTGGTATCCTGATTGACTGTCGGTGCTGACATCTCAGAAGCTTAGCAGTATCTCATAAAATAGGTAATATACCTTGTAACTTAAATATATCCCAGAGAAATAGATTATCCATTACCAAGTTATTTATTGAAACAGGGAGTTGGAGTCAACCAAGATGACCATCATTAAGGGGAAAAAGTCAGGAATGTATGGTAGTTGCATACAATGGAATATGAAATGAACATTTTCACAAGGTTTTTGATACCTCAGCTCATTTAATAGATCTTTCCTATATTTGAAGGATTCTCACCATTGGAGTCCCATCTCCCTAAGTTAGAAGTCAGAATTTTTTTTCAGCTAGATGCAGGTGTGTGACCTAGTCCCTAGGAAGGAGCTGTGTATGCATAAGACTATGATTCAGAGGAGAGTGAAATGAAGAAAAGGGCATTCAGAATAGTCCTTATAAGGATTGTAGAGGGTCATGCAGACATATACAAATTTCAGAAGCCATATTGACAGAGACCCAAAAGACAGCAGCATATCATTACCACAGCAGTAAGCTGTGCTATCCATGTGAGTTGCCAGGTAATGCTTCTACAAGACAAAAAATGCCAAAGATTACCAGCAAACCACCAGAAGCTAGGATTGAGGCATAGAACAGAGCTTTCTTCACAGCCTTCAGGAGGAACCAACCTTGTCAACAACTTGATCTTAGACTACTTCTAGCTTCCAGAACTGTGAGAGAATAAATTTATGTTGCTTATACCACCCAGTTTATGGTATTCTGTTATAGGAGCCCCAGCAGAGAAATACAGAAAGAGACTAAAACTCACCCCAGCCATGCTGTACTTTCACCACCCTGCAAGTGGCACTTCCCTACTCTATGGTGCTAGTAGGTCACTCCCACCCCCTTCATTATTTAATACTGGGAAAGCCAGTTGGTTTAAATCCCTCTGGACAAGATCCTGTCAACCTTACCTATTTCCACCCAACTCCAAAGTGCATTATTGCAGAATTCTTAGAAATTCCTCAGACATTTATGCCTTTATAGCCAAAGTTTAGTGTTTACAAAAAGGTATGATCTTTGGGTGTCTTTCAGGAGGAGTAAAGGGGATGATAATATTGGTACATCATGGGAATGATGAAGGGCCAATCTGTAATGCCTTTGAGCATTTTTGTCTATCAAAATGCACTATTGGTACAACTGGGCTGAGGAGACTGGGTAATTTCAGCAAAATCTTGGAATAGTTTTATAGCCTTTTTGGATTTTTTTTAATTTTTGTTAATTATTCAGACTTCCAATTTTTTAGACTAATTTTTGTCATTTATGCCTTTTCAAATTTTTTGGCAACATTTTAGTAATATTCAAATTTTGCTTCTGTCATTAAATGAACATTCAAAAACAAATTGGTCACAAATGAATGTTTCCAACCACTAAGTAAACATTTTTTAATACTAAGCTAATTTTCCTCCCCCCATATTTATCAGTTTTAGCAATGTTACATATTAAGATTTATTTTTCAGCCAAGCATTACTTCTTTAACTGTTTAGCCACGCTTCCACATCTCCTTTAAATTTCAGCAGCTATCAAAATGCTTTCTTCATTTAAAAATATACAAGGAGAAAAAAAAGAAATACCAGGAGGTTGAAGAAATGGTTAAGTTTATTGGTGAAGACAGCATTAAGCTTTTAAATGTTATTTTAACATTGGAATGTGAACAAATAGCAAGCCATAATTATCAAGACCATCTTTGTTAATCACAGGCATTACTCTAACATTCACCCTAAACATCCAATTCAGAATTGGAAGTGCTTTCTGCTTATTTCAACTAACCACTTTACAAAGGTCAAGCGTGGTTCAGTGGCTGATTATCATCAATGTAAAAACAATGATAGAGAGATTCTTGCTGTTTGATCTTTGACTGAGTAAGCTAAAGATCACTACCAAACAAGTTTTTCTGTTACCAAATAGTGATTAGAAATATTCTGTTTTTATCTTATCCTCACTTATGCAATTTGGTAAGCTAATAAACTACTTCCAAATGTATTGGTACCTGGATGTAGGGCTGAGCCATGGGAGTGCAAAATAAGGAATGAATATGTGCCATATTCAGTTTGAATACACCAGTTTTTCAAATCAGCCTAAACGGTTCTGGGTGAAACCTAAGTAATAGTTTCCCCAAGTTTGACAAGCCTAATACGACAAAATGAAAATGAAAAGTCAGTATAAAATTCTGTGCCTCTTAGTTAAGTGAATGACATGCAAATTATAACTAAAACCTGGATATCCTGAATCTATTATTATATAGTCAAAATTTCAGGCATAATAGTCTTGTAGGCCTGGAAGTAGAGCAAGGATTCAATGATTCAGTGAGCCTGAAGATAAAAAGATAATCACCTTAAAGTGACTCTTGGATGCTTCCCTGGGAAATGAACAGCTGGAGCATCATCTACAATGATTAGAAAAGTTAAAAGAGAGGAACACTTGAAAGACAAAGACGTTTATTCGAGTTTCTGGCCTCTTAAGAAATTTGTAATGTGCTCAGTGGACACAATCATTAGTAAAATATGGACTTAGATCAACAAGAAAATTTAGAAATCTGAAAGTAAAAATGGCCATTTTCTGTATACAGATACTGGAGGAAAATAAGGACACTTCAAAGATCATTTCTTTTAACAGGGCTCAAACATTCTAAGAGATGTCAGTGATGATGATGGGACGATGGCTGTCACCTTAGGCTACCATTAAGGACCCCCAAATAACGTCATGGCAACACTAGCAAATGAGGACTCTTACATAACACTTACTTTAAAAGGAATTTCTATCCATATGGGGAAAAATAATATACAGTAGTATTTTCAAAATGTGCAGAGGTGGAAAAATAAAAAGTTCAGCTAAAATGTTTAGACCACTGTGGGAATAGGCTCACTTTAATATGTTTTTCAATTCTGAACACATTGGCAGTGCTCAAAACACATTACAAAAGTAATAACATGATAATGGAGTTGGGAATCCTGTAAAGGTTACATAGAATTCAATTTATAAATCAAAATGCCTAAAAATCAAACTTGGGCCAACTGCCTAAGCTATTGAATTTTCACTACATTGAATAAGACAAGGATCTCATAACCATGAATATGAACTGACCAATATGCACAGGGCCTAATTTTAAACTATTTAGACTCCCTTCGTTATTCTTTGTCATTTCTTAAAATAAATAAATAAATAAATAAATGATCCTGTAATATTCATTGAAATCTAAACTTGGAGGGTAGAGAATCTGAGTAGATTAACAATAATCAAAGTATTTCTGAATGTGGGAATCCAGAAAACAGGATTGCTTATATAGAGAGGGTTGGCCCTTGTCAAAGTACGTAATCCCAATACAATTATCAGCAGTGCAATTAAACAAAAACAAAAATAAACTAAGAAAAATCCCTGAACATTTTAGTTTTAAAACCAGTCAACTTATTTTAATTAATTTAATTTATTTTAAATCTCTCAAATACTAGTCCTGTGGAGAGAGATTTGTTGCCTTTAATAGCATATAGTTTAGGAGGTTGTAAGGGCCAAATCTGGGTGTTGAGGCTGGTACTTGAAGAAACAACATGTAATATGAGGAATCTGAAGTGAAATAGTCTCCAAGTAAAATGAAAAGGGGAGTTGAAAATAACCTTTCTAAATAAGGGCAGGGAAAATATTGGTCTCACTCCAAGGAAAGGACTGTTCCACTTTATGAATAAGAGCTCTCCTTTCTCCCTCATTCAATGGATAGAAAGACAGGGAAACTGAGGCAGAGGAAAAAGGAAGGTTAGTCCCCTACAGTCTGCTGGGGAGTAAGAAGAGGAAAAGGTATACAAATTTAAGGTTTAGGACAAGTTGCTAGAAAAACTTAACCTAGATTTTTGTAGTTACCCTGAGATATGGGCACTCAAAAATAAAGATTTCCCAAATACAAGGAAATTCAAGGAGAGATATAAACAATGTTACTGGAATGTGTTCAGTTTTTAGAGTACTTGTTCATGGCAGAAAATCATCCATCCATTTAATCTAATTATGTTCAATTAAGGCACTTTTATTGCCAAATTTATAATATGTGAGTAATAGAGAATAAATATTATAAGCACCACTGTCAATAGAAATAAAATGTTGAACTAAAATGCATGGCTATTTCATAATTCCACTGTATTCATTTGATAAGAGCTTGTAAATTATGTTGTTTCCTAAGATGACGATGAGATGAGTGGAAGCAGTCATCAAAGTTTAAGAAAAGATGTACCTATTTCCAACACACATACCAGGCACTATACTCAGCACTTGGCACCTAGTAACTCATTTAATCTTCTCAATAAGTCTAGGAGATATATCTCAGTATTATCCTCATTTTATTTTTTTTAAGATTTTATTTATTTATTTGACAGATGGAGATCACAAGTAGGCAGAGAAGCCCACAGAGGAAAGGAGGAAGCAGGCTCCCTGCTGAGCAGAGAGCCCGATGTGGGGCTCAATCCCATAACCCTGGGATCATGACCTGAGCGGAAGGCAGAGGGGCTTAACCCACTGAGCCACCCAGGTGCCCCTTATCCTCATTTTATAGATGAGGTAACAAAGGAAAGAAATATAAACCCAAAAAATTTTATTCATTAAAGTAATGTTTTCAGAAAAATAAGAAAGATGACTGTCTTTAGTTAAGCAATAAAACATCTATAATTGAGTTTGTGGAATAAGAATGTATAATTTAAGAATTACTGGTATAAACAATAACGATCATGTTTGCACAGAAAGCTATCAAATAGGTAGTTGTCAAATTTAATAATTTTTTTTATTTTGAAAGTTCTGCACTTTATTTGAAAAGAGCTTCAACTTTTACATTTAAAAAGACACTAGCCACTAAAGCCATTGTTTTTTATCTCAGTCTTAGGCTTTGTCATTCAATGAGGATTCACTCCCATCCTCTTGGCTCACCTTGTCTTTAGTGAAGCCAAAGTATCTCAGAAAAAATAAATAGTCTTTAGAATATGTGTCAGACTAAAAAGTTTCAAAATATTATAACAAGTCAGATTTTAAAATACATTTATTCTTGAGAGAGCTCAGATAGGTAAATTTCATGTTCATAGGATGCTAATAAGATATATAGCAAAGTCCATGGAAAATAGCAAGTCAAGACATTTTGAAAGTAAAATGCAGAGAGAAAAGGTTGTCCAGGATATCCAGATTATATCTGGCATAGTGCTTTGTACATTTGAATCACTTAAATATTTATTGCATTAAATATATGCATGAATAAAGGAGAATGAGAACCAAGTCCCATTTTCCAGGAAAGAAAAGTACAAGTAAAAGTCACTCTTAGAAACTACTCTTCCTCACCAAAATAACTTTATAATGTCTGGAGAGCAGGATGCTTAATGTCAACAACAGCCAAAATCACAACAAAAATTACCAAAAGACCTACTCTTCTGGGAACGAGACTCAGTGCACGTAGAAAGAATGATGAGAGTTCTAGTTGATGCTGTTGGAGGTATGTACATCTAGTACAGAAGATGAATTGTTTCAATTATGGTCAACCTGGTTCTGATTATTTTTCTAGGATTAAATAAGAAAATCACCTCTTTTCATTACAAGCTTATGCACCATCCTGTAAATAATATTTCTGAGATGTTTTGTAAACTAGGATGCTAACCTAATCGAAGAGCAGGAGCTTTCCCCCTAAAAGTACATTTTAACAGAAACTAAAGAAGTGTTATGACAACCCATTCAATTCTCCAAAGAAATAATCATAGATGCTTTTGGAAATTTGTCATCTTTATATGACTTATCCTGGGCATGTACAATTATAGTAGATATTTTTATGATATCATGATTTTGGAAGAACACTGTGTATGAATAAATGGATAGTGAAACATGAAGATTATGCCATTTACCGGTCTTCTTACATATTTTGTATGCTTCAAATGTTCTTTATTGACTATATTTAAATTTTACAATAAAACACGAATATATAAACTGGATGTATACCCAGATAGATACATTGATAGATCTCAGAAGGAAAGAAATTTTTAATGGCTGCCATCTCTCCCAGAAGAGATTTTAGCTTCTCTACACAGCACTATCAGTATAAATATTTTGGCCATGTACTCACAATTTGTGTATATTCCTTATTTAAATTGTGATATGTGGACTACTTCTACTATAAATATCATAAAACTGACTTTCCACATAAATTAGAAAAATGACAGAAAAATAAATATTAATGGATGTTCAAATGCTTTCCTCCTTCACTCCAACGCATTTATTATCTTGCCCACCACAGGGTGACATGTATTACACTGTAAGTTCCCCTGCATAGACTGCAAAGTCAAAAAAAGAAGCAAAAGCAAGAAAGGATTATAAAAGAAAGGATATGATACTGTGATCTTGAAATTTTCAACACAAAATTCATAATACTTGGAATGTAAGCTAGAGTAGAGAGAGAGAGAGAGACTATATACATATATACATACATATATGAAGTATATAAATAAAATAGCATATATAGATTTTAAAGATTTTATTTACTTATTTTATTTGAGAGAGAGAGAGAGAGCGCGGGGAGAGAGGCTGGGGGAGAGAGCAAAAATCTAAAGCACATTCTGGGATGAGCACAGAGCTTGACCCAGGGCTTGATGGCACAACCCTGAGAGCACGACCTGAGGCAAAACTGAGTCAGTTGCTTATCCGACTGAGCCACCCAGGTATATATAGGTATGTATGTGTGTATGTGTATCTATATCTATATCTATATCTATATCTATATATATATAGATATCGGTGTGTATACATATACATATATATATATCTGTGTGTATATATACATATACATATGTATATATATCTGCGTATATGTATATATATCTGTGTATATATATACGTATATATATATGCGCAGATATATATACATACACACACACACACATACACACATACATATATATGCTTTAGAACTGACATAGATTTTTAAAAATTTGAAAATATTGCCCTAGTCTGAAAATATGTTATTAAGTTTGAAGAAAAGAAACTGAGATGGCATAAGCTTTATTGAAAATATGAGGTATAGTATTTTTTTGCCCACAAACTCAAGTGCATGCCCACTGCCTGGATTTTTAAATCTATGCTATTTGCCCTTTTAACTTTATTCTTGCCATTTTATACTTCCCCAGTCTCTGTTTTTACTTGTCTTCTTTAATCTGTTATTTTGAGGCTTTTGATTTAGATGTCAACAATTACAACTCAAGAAGAGAACTTGGAGATCCTCTGTCACACCCCATACCTAGGGAAGTTAAGTTGCTTAAGGTCAAATAGCTAACTAATAGTGATTATGGGATTAAAACTCAGGTTTTTTGGCTGTAAACACCTTTAGAATACTACAAGATTAAGTTTCCTCATATTATTTTGAGTTCTTCTAGAATACACACATGTACGTACAAATGTATGATATTAACTCAGTGATTGAAAGTGGTCTTTGAAGATATTATTTCACAAGCACTGTTATGTTTTGGTTTACATAAAGCCAGCATTTTTTTAAATTAAAGCCAATGTTTTTTATTTTTCCTAAGATTTTATTTGTTCATCTGTCAGAAAGAGAGAGACTGAGGACAAGCAGAGGGAGAAGCAGGCTCCCTGCTGAGCGAGGATTCCTGATGTGGAACTCCATCCCAGGGCCCTGGGATCATGACCTGAGGCGAGGGCAGTCACCTAACCAACTGAGCCACCCAGGTGTCCATAAAGCTGGTGATTTTTAAAATCATTCTTAATACCAAGTTTCCTGGGACTAATTTTTCCTTTGTACCCTGAAACTGTACTGTGGAACATTTTGAAGGGTCACATTTTGGTAAACTATTCACTCTGCTTTCTTCCTACTATGACTATTTCTGGTTTATTTCATTTAAGGATAGAAGCTATACTCCGAGAGGTCATGCATACACCCACCCCAAAACAAGGTTTAAATCTGTAGTCTTTAGTCAGGGTCAAAGCATAAAGCTTTAAAGTAATAGAAATTTTATTAAATGATGACTAATTTGAAAATACTTATTTTAAGTCAGGAAGTGTTTTGGAGATAGAATATTAATGACCATTAGTGTCATGCATTTAAATGCTTTTATCTGAGTTAAAATTTCAGTAACCATAGCTTTACTGATTTTGTGACTACAAGATTGGAGTTAAAACCAATCGTTTCACAAGCAAATAGGAAAGTTCAATGGGGGTGTTTAATAGGAATATACTGCAAACACAAGACAATTCTGTTACAAATGTTTTTTAATTAACACATAATGTATTATTGTTACAGGAGTACAGGTCTGTGATTCATCAGTCTTACACAATTCACTGAGCTCACATAGCACATATCCTCCCCAATGTCCATCACCCAGCCATACCATCCCTCCCACTCCCCTCCACTCCAACAACCCTCAGTTTGTTTCCCGAGACTGAGACTCTTATAGTTTGTCTCCATCTCTGATTTTGTCTTGTCTCATTTTCCCCTCCCTTCCCCTATGATCCTGTCTTGTTTCTCAAATTCCTCATATCAGTGAGATTATATAATTGTCTTTCTCTGATGGTTTATTTTGCTTAGCGTAATACCCTCTAGTTCCATCCATGTCATTGCAAATGGAAATATTTTTGTTTGTTTGTTGTAGATGGCTACAAAATATTCCTGTGTATGTGTGTGTGTGTGTGTGTGTGTGCATGTCTGTGTGTGTGTGTATGTGTGTACCACAACTTCTTTATCCATTTATCTGTTCATGGACATCTGGGCTCTTTTCATAGTTTGGCTATTGTGGACATTGCTGCTATAAACATTCGGGTGCACGTGCCCCTTCAGATCACTTCATTTGTATCTTTGGGATAAATACTCAGTGGTGCAGTTGCTGGGTTGTAGGGTAGCACTATTTTTAACTTTTTGAGGAACTTCCATACTGTTTTCCAGAGTGGCTATACCAGCCTGCATTCCTATCAGTAGTGTGGGAGGGTTCCCTTTTCCCTGCATCCTCATCAACATCTGTCATTTCCTGACTCATTAATTTTAGCCATTCTGATTGGTGTGAGTTGGTACCTCATTGTGGTTTTGATTTGTATTTTCCTGATGCCAAGTGATGTTGAGCACTTTTTCCTGTGTCTGTTGGACATTTGGACGTCTTCTTTGTAGAAATGTCTGTTCATGTCTTCTGCCCATTTCTTGATTGGATTATTTGTTGTTTGGGTGTTGAATTTGATAAGTTCTTTAGAGATTTTGGATATCATCCCTTTTTCTGATATGTCATTTGCAAATATCTTCTCCCATTCTGTCAGTTGTCTTTTGGTTTTGTTGACTATTTCCTTTGCTCTGCAAAAGGTTTTGATCTTGATGAAGTCCCAATAGTTCATTTTTGCCCTCAGTTCCCTTGCCTTTGGTGATGTTTCTAGGAAGAAGTTGCTGTGGCTGAGGTCGAAGAGGTTGCTACCTGTGTTCTCCTTAAGAATTTTGATGGATTCCTTTCTCACATTGAGGTCTTTCATCCATTTTGAGTCTATTTTTATGTGTGGTGTAAGGAAATGGTCCAGTTCATTCTTCTGCATGTGGCTGTCCAATTTTCCCAACACCATTTGTTGAAGACTTTCTTTTTTCCATTGAACATTCTTTCCTGCTTTGTCAAAGATTAGTTGACCATAGAGTTGAGGGTCCATTTCTGGGCCCTTTATTCTGTTCCATTGATCTATGTGTCTGTTTTTGTGCCAGTACCCTACTGTCTTGATGATGACAGCTTTGTTATAGAGCTTGAAGTCTGGAATTGTGATGCCACCAGCTTTGGTTTCTTTTTCGACATTCTTCTGGCTATTTGGGCTCTTTTCTGGTTCCATATAAATTTTAGGATTATTTGTTCCATTTCTTTGAAAAAAATTGATGATATTTTGATAGGGATTGCACTAAATGTGTAGATTAATTTGGGTAGCATAAACATTTTCACAATATTTGTTCTTCCAATCCATGAGCATGGAACATTTTTCCCATTTGTTTCCTCCTCAATTTCTTTTATGAGTTCTTATAGTTTTCTGAGTAGAGATTCTTTGCCTCTTTGGTTAGATTTATTCCTAGGTATATTATGGTTTTTGGTGCAATTGTAATGGGATCAACTCTTTATTTTCTCTCTCTCCTATCTTGCTGTTAGTGTAGAAATGCAACTGATTTCTTTGCACTGATTTTATAGTCTGACACTACTGAATTCCTGTATGAGTTCTAGCAGTTTTGGAGTGGAGCCTTTTGGGTTTTCCACATAAAATATCATACCATCTGCAAAGAGTGAGAGTTTGACTTCTTCTTTGCCGATTTGAATGCCTTTAATTTCTTTTTGTTTCTGATTGCTGAGACTAGGACTTCTAGTACTATGTTGAATAGTGGTGATAGTGGATAGCCCTGCCATGTTCCTGACCTTGGGGGAAGAACTCCCAGTTTTTCTCCATTGAGAATGATATTTGCTGTGGGTTTTTCATAGGTGGCTTTTATAATATTGAGGTATGTACCCTCTATCCCTATACTGTGAAGAATTTTGATCAAGAAAGGATGCTGTGCTTTGTCAAAAGCTTTTTTAGCATCTATTGAGAGTATCATATGTTTCTTGTTCTTTCTTTTATTAATGTATTGCATCACACTGATTGATTTGTGGATGTTGAACCAACCTTGTGCCCAGGAATAAATCCCACTTGGTCATGATGAATAATCCTTTTAATACACTGTTGGATCCTCTCAGCTAGTATTTTGGTGAGAATTTTTGAATCTGTGTTCATCAGGGATATCGGTCTGTAATTCTCCTTTTTGATGGGGCCTTTGTCTGGTTTTGGGATCAAGGTAATGCTAGCCTCATAAAATGAGTTTGGAAGTTTTCCTTCCATTCTATTTTTTGGAAAAGTTTCAGGAGAATAGGTATTAATTCTTTAAATATTTGGTAGAATTCCCCTGAGAAGCCATCTGGCCCTGGGCTCTTGTTTGTTGGGAGATTTTTGATGACTGCTTCAATCTCCTTACTGGTTATGGGTCTGTTCAGGTTTCCTATTTCTTCCTGGTTCAGTTTTGGTAGTTTATACATCTCTAGGAATGCATCCATTTCTTCCAGATTGTCCAATTTGCTGGCATATATTTGCTCATAATATGTTCTTATAATTGTTTGTATTTCTTTGGTGTTGGTTGTGATCTCTCCTCTTTCATTCATGATTTCATTAATTTGGGTCCTTTCTCTTTTCTTTTTGATAATCCTGGCCAGGGGTTATCAATCTTATTAATTCTTTCAAAGAACAAGCTCCTAGTTTCGTTGATTTGTTCTATTGCTCTTTTGATTTCTCTTTCATTGATTTCTACTCTGATCTTTATTATTTCTCTCTTCCTGCTGGGTTTAGGCTTTCTTTGCTGTTCTTTCTCCAGCTCCCTAGGTGTAGGGTTAAGTTGTGTATTTAAGACCTTTCTTTTTCTTGAGAAAGGCTTGTATTGCTATATACTTTCCTCTTAGGACCGCCTTTGCTGCATCCCAAAGATTTTAAACAGTTGTGTTTTTATTTTCATTTGTTTCCTTGAATTTCTTCAATTCTTTACTTTCCTGGTTGACCCATTCATTCTTTAGTAGGATGCTCTTTAGCCTCCAGGAATTTGACTTCTTTCCAACTTTCCTCTTGTGACTGAGTTTGAGTTTCAAAGCATGTGGTCCAAAAATATGCAGAGAATGATTCCAATCTTTTGGTACTGGTTGAGGCCTAATTTGTGACCCAGGATTTGATCTGTTCTGGAGAATGTTCCATGTGCACTAGAGAAGCATGTGTATTCTTTTGCTTTAGGATGGAATGTTCTGAATATATCTGGATGTCCATTTGGTCCAGTGTGTCATTTAAAGCCATTATTTCCCTGTTGATCTTTTGCTTAGATGATTGGTCCATTTCAGTGAGGGAGGTGTTAAAGTCCCTTTCTATTTTTGTATTATTGTTGATGTGTGTCTTTAATTTTGTTATTAATTGGCTTATATAATTAGCTGCTCCCATAGGGAGCTCCCATAGGGGCATAGATATTTAAAATTGTTAGATCTTCTTGTGGGACAGACCCTTTAAGTATAATATAGTGTCCTTCATCACCTCTTATTATAGTCTTTGGTTTAAAATCTAATTTGTCTGATATAAGGATTACAATTCAGCTTTCTTTTTATGTCCATTAGCATGGTAAATGTTTTTCCACCCCCTCACTTCAAATCTGGAGGTGTCTTTGGGTCTGAGTCTCTTGCAGACAGCATATCGATGGATCTTGTTTTTTCATCCATTCTGATACCCTGTGTCTTTTGATTGGGGCATTTAACCCATTTACATTCAGGGTAACTATTGAAATATCTGATTTAGTGCCATGCTATTGCCTGTAAGGTGACTGTTACTGTATGTTATGTCTCTTCTTTTCTGGTCTATGTTTCTTTTAGCTCTTTGCTCTAGAGGACCCCTTTCAATATTTCTTATAGGGCTGGTTTGGTGTTTGTAAATTCTTTTAATTTTTGTTTGTCCTGGAAGCTTTTTATCTCTCCTCTTTTCAGTGACAGCCTTGCTGGATATAGTATTCTTAGCTGCATATTTTTCTCATTTAGTGCTCTGACTATATCATGTCAGTCCTTTCTGCCTTGCCAAGTCTGCTTCCAATGTAATCTTTATACCATTATAGGTTATGGACTTCTTGTCCTGAGCTGCTTTCAGGATTTTCCCTATGTCTCTGAGACTTGTAAGTTTTACTGTAAGAAGATGGCGTGTTGACATATTTTACTGATTTTGAGTGAGGTTCTCTGTGCTTCCTGCATTTTGATGCCTGTTTCCTTCCCCAAATTAGGGAAATTTTTTGCTATAATTTGCTCCAATATACCTTCTGCCCCCCTCTCTCTTTCTTTTTCTTCTGGGATCCCAATTATTCTAATATTGTTTTATCTGATGGTATCACTTGTCTCTCAAATTCTCCTCTCATGATCCAGTAGTTTTTTTTTCTCAGTTTCTTTATTCTCCATCATTTGGTCTTCTATATCATTAGTTCTCTCTTCTGTCTCATTTACCCTAGCCATTAGAGCCTGCTTTGTTTATTGCACATCATTAATAGCCTTTTTGACTTCTACTTAGTTAGATTTTAGTTCTTTTATTTCTCCAGAAAGGGATTCTCTTGTATCATCTATTCTATTTTCAAGCCAAGTTAGTATCTTTATAATCATCATTTTGAATCATCATTTTGAGTTCCAACATCTTAATAATATCTGTATCGATTAGGTCCCTGGCAGTCTGTCCTGCCTCTTGCTCTTTTTTTTTTTTTTTTCTTTTTTAGGTGAGTTTTTCTGTCTTGTCTTTTTGTCCAGAGAAGAATAGATGAATCAGAGAACAAAATGCTAAAAGGGTAATAACGACTCCAGAAATATATGCACTAAATAAATCGAAAGAGACCCGAAACTGAGAGGAAAAGAAAGGGAGGCAGGAAGAAAACAAAGAAAAATAGGATATGATGAGGCTGGTGAATAAAACAGAGACACACACTAGATTTTAGGTGTATTTTTGTCTGTTAGAGAAACCACCTTCCAAAATTTTAAAGACAGAAAAACTGACATATGTACATATAATACCTACATATACATACATTATATATATTATATAAATATAATAATGGTAAATACAATGAAGGGATAGGATATGATTTTGAAGATAAAATTTTAAAAGATTTTTAAAAAGAAATTGATAGGATAAGAAGTCAGTTGAAAAAAGAAAGAGAAAAAAAAGAGAGAATATAATCAGGCGGCAAAGCCATACAGTGGACTTAGGGTATATTTTGGTCTGTTAGAAGAAATTGTATCCCAAAATTTTAAAGGAAGAAAAAAATATATATATAGAGAGAGAGATATTAAATACAAAGAAGGGATAGAATATGACTATAAAAACAAAAATTAAAAAAGATTTTTAAAAAGGGACTGATAAGGTGATTCCTGGGTGGCTCAGTGGGTTAAAGCCTCTGTCTTCGGCTCAGGTCATGATCTCAGGGTCCTGGGATCAAGCCTCGCATCAGGCTTTCTACTTAGCATGGATCCTGCTTCCCTTCCTCTCTCTGTGCCTGTCTCTCTGCCTACTTGTGATCTCTGTCAAATAAATAAATAAAATCTTTTTAAAAAAAGGAATTGATAAGATGTTGGTTAAAAAAGAAAGGAGAAAAATTCAAAAAAATAGAAAAAAAATAGAAATTTTTAAAAATTAACTTTGAAAGACTAAAGAATCATGGGGGAAAACCATGTGCTGTCTTCCCCTAGCATGGAGATTTGCAGTTCTCATTGATAGTAAACTTGGTCTTGGCTGGATATTCTTGCTGATCTTCTGGGGGAGGGACTTGTTGCAGTGATTTTCAAATGTCTTTTCCCTGAGATGGAACTGCACTGCCCTTGCCAGTGGCCAGGCTAAGTAATCCACTCAGATTTGCTCTACAGAGCTTTTGTTTCCTGAAAGCTTTCCTTACAGCTTTGGAGGACAAGAATGAAAATATTACACTCCCAATCTCTGGCCCCAAAGGAGCCAAGAACTTGGGACCCTACTCCTCATGGAGCCCTCAGGAAAAAAAACAAAAACAAAAACAAAAAACAAAAAAAAAAAAAACAGTCAATCCCTCCTGTCTCTCTGGTCTCCAGCCATACTCTGAGCTCACTGGGTCTGTGACTGAGTGTTTCTACCTCTGGCACACGGCCTCATTTGGAGTTCCCAAACCCAGCATATTCCTGTGGTACACTCCTGTACTGCTCCTCCTGAGGGAGGAAGGGGAGTCTCCCTGGATCTACCACTTATTGGGTCCCTGTTCAAAGAGCAATGTCCCAACTGTGCCACAGATCATGGTTTATGGCAACCCCAAGCTGAGAGCTCGTCCTTGACTCCGTGTTGTAGCCAGCTTCCCTGCTCTGATACCTGGGACCTCTGCCACACTCAGGTACCTCCAGTCTTTCTGTGAACCCAAGGGTCCTGAGACAGCACTGTCCTAGTGAAAGTTCCACCCCACCACTTAGCCACTGGAGGGACATTCCTCAATGGAGCAGACTTCTAAAAGTTCTGATTTTTTGCTCTACCACTCTATCACTTGCCAGTAGTCAGCTAATGGAGGTTTTCTTCCCCCGTGATCTATCTTCCCAAGTATCACTTTAGATTCACTTCTCTGTATATCCTACCTTTCAGAAAGTGGTCACTTTTCTGTTTATAGAATTGCTGCTATTCTTTTCTTAAATCTCCTGTTGAGTTTGTAGGTGTTCAGAATACTTTGATAACTATCAACCTCAATTCCTGGGACCAGAAAAAATTTAGGTCTTCTACTCCTCTGCCATCTTGCTCCTCCTCTGTTACAAAATGTTATGAGTGTCATTAGTTAAGTCATTCAACAAACATTGTTGGTAGTGTTTTGTCTGCCTACTTACCACTCAGAACTGGGCTGGCCTCATGCAGTAGCAGGCAGGTATGTACAAACAGAGCTGCAAGAAAATATAAATGCAGAAACAGAAGTGTGGAGAAGATAGTGCTGTGCTCTTTACATTTTGAAAAATAAGTTGGCATTTGCCATATGTAGTCCAGGAAAAGGGCACTCCAGGTCCAAAAAGGGCATATACAGAGTTACAAAGCAGTGAAATAACTTTGGGTTCCCAATTTAAGGAGAATTTCAGAGCACCTGGAATGCAGGGATTAAGAATGGCCGTGTTACAAGAGCATAGAGAACCTGCTTATGGCCCACAAAGGAGTGTAGTCAACTTTCATGCTACAGGTTAAGAGGGACCTTATGGAGGTGTGCATATAGTAAATCGTAGTTGGGTCTAAATTTATTCAGATTCACTCAGATCTATGGTAGAGGAACAGCAAGGAAACAGCTTTTTCATTTCCTATGAAACTTCATTCTAGTTGATGACAAAAGAATAAAAATGTGCCAGTTAAAAAGAATTTGGTTTCTTCTGGCTTAAAAATTCCACACATGTGAACCAATTCAAAGTTTAAACTCCCTATTAGAGCTGATTCTTCTGCTTGGAGCTGAGTCTCTTCTCTGCCTCCTTAGTTCTGAATTTGCCTCTGGTAGCAGGAAATTGAAGCTTTTCAAGGAAATAGGAAGACAGGTCTCCAGTGAACATGCTTTCTTCTGAGACCTTGCCAACCTTCATCAAGATGATTGTACTGATGTGCATTGAAGTGTGGCTGTTTTGGGGATCTTTTGAGGTACCATGCCACTGACTATCTTGTCCCAACCCACGCTGCACCTAATTTACATATGCCCTCTAAGCTTTCACATATTCCCACTGGGGCAGATGGAAACTTCTTGGTCCCTTGCAACCACATTCTGACCATGGATAACTGGGAGGACGATCCTGGTACTTGGTCTAGATACTTTCCTCCAGCATCTCTGCTGGTAGCAGCCCAGTGTTGGACATGGATCTTCCTCAAGAGACTTGCAGTCTCTCCAAGCATACTCAGGAAGGCAGGGCACTAGTTCCAGCTTTCAGTGATTCCTCAAAAATCCATGTGGGTTGTTCTAGAATTTTCACATCCCAATAGTTGCAACCAGAAAGTCAGAACCTGGACAGTCACTTCTCAGTTCTGCCCCTCTCTTATTTTCTCCAGGTGACTCTCCCAGCAGTGTGATATGAAATGTAGAGTCAATATGCCAGTGTCAGAAGTTGCCCTGTCTTCTTTTTCTCAGTAGAACAGAATGGATAATCATTCATTTAAGTGAATTATGAGATCTGGCTAACAGTAAAACAACAATCTATGTCTTCAGGGTGGTAAAATTCTATGACGTTATTTGGTCTGGCTGTACCAAAAAGTGTGTAAAGGCCAAATCTATAGAGATATTTCTGAATCTGGAAAACCCTTTCATCACTCAACAAAGCAAAGCTTTCAAAAAAAGGAAAAAAAAAGTCTCATTGAAGATGAAAAGGTCCAGTGATTTAAGAGCTCATAAATATTTTCCTAATTATAGGAAATACTAGTAAGTAGTTAGCTAGGAAAGGAGTGGTAGCAGCACTAGATGTGAGTTGTTAATAAAGCTTCAGATGATGGGCCCAAATTAAGACATGCAAAGCAGAGCTGAGGATAAAGGAAAAAATCTGAGTGATACGTTGAAGGAACTGACAGGAACTGGTAACCAGCCAGATGGAATGGGAATGTGGGAATGTGGGGCAAAAGAAATACTGAGGATTAGCTGAAGGTTTCTATTTTGAACAATCTTATGAGTAACAGTAACACCAGTCTTAACAAAGGACATAGAACTGGTATATAGACTGGGGTTAAAGAATTAAAATAGTTGAGGGTGGTTATAGTTGGAGCTCTGACATTTAAAATTGACCAATAAACATATGTTGCATGAATGAACAAGTGTATCACAGAGATGCACAACACATAGTCAACATACCAGTGTACCAACTCTCTCTCTTTTCCAAGTAAAACAGAATGCAAACCCTTCATTTAAGTGAATTATGGGGCTACTTTAAAGTGAAACAGCAATCTATGTCAACAAAAAAAGCAACAAAAAAAATTTTGTTATGCAGATATTTCCAAAAGCTAGAACATGGACTATTAAATGCAAATTACTTTTCTATTGCATCCTAAAATTTACTTAAGAAATGCTTCATAGAGAGTTATCAAAAATAAAACTAAATAATGGGCTTATTTTTCTTCTGTCATTCATATTAATAATTCACCCAAAAGGGCTAAAAACCCAAATCATTATAATTTAAAGCATTTTATTATAACCTGCCAACAAACTTAGAAAGAGCCTCAAACCTAACAATCAAAGTGGGAATGAGTTAACACTAAGTAGGAAACCAAAATAAATTAACAATAAGCTTCTATTTTGCCCTCTTTTTTTTGCAAATATAGGGCTATTATGACAGGGACCTGAAGCAAGAGAATTAAGATGAAAACAGCAATATCACACAGGGAAAAAAAATCCACAGTATTTCTCTCCTGCCCGACAGTTTAGTCCCATCATTCATTTCATATCCCCAGGACTCATTAATGAATGAAATGGAGATACCCAAAGGATACAGTGAAATTCTTCAGCAGAAATTAAATAGAGAAAATGACAAGTTATGGAGCCCACATTCTTTTAAGCAGTACATTAAGGTTTCTGGACCTACATTGGATGCAGCTGGCCTTGTAATTTTAGAAAATACTTTAAGAAAGTCATAGGTTAAAATCAAGTTTTGAAGTCATGTTTTAATTCTTTTATTCCCCACCCTTACCAGAAATAAGGAAGGGTTAAGTATGTTTGATATAGTTTCACAAAATTATGAATGAAAAAATTAGATAGGAGAAGTCTGAATTTGGAGTATAATTAATTCTATCACACCTTAAAAGAATGTGGCTCTTTTCAAAGGTAGCTATTTTGTAGTTTGTGTGGAGGACAGCCTTAGGAGAGGGAAATTAGAATCCAGGGAGGCCGAGTAACAACACTGGCCTGCTCTCCTGAAGGCAGAGCTCAGAGGGGCTACTCGGGTTATTGCCTGGCGAGCAAGGGAGACACTGTAGTAGTTTCCTAAAGCTGTCATAACAAATTACCACAAATCAGGTGGCTTAAAACAATAAAAAATGTATTCCCTTTCAGCTCTGGAGGCCAGAAGCCTGAAAACAAGACGTCAGGAGGGTTGCTTCCCTTTGAAGGCTCTAAGGGAATATCCCTTCCATGCCTCACCTCTAGCTTCTGGTGGCTTTTAGCAATCGCTGTTGTTCTTTGGCTTGTAAATATATCACTCTAATCTCTGCTCCCTTTTCACATCATCTTCTCTGTATTCTTTTTCTGTCTCTTACAAGAACACTCTCATTGAATTTAGGGTCCACTCTAACCCAGTATGATCTCTTCTCAATCCTTCTCTTAATTATATCTGCAAAGATACTATTTCTGAGCTTCTGGGTGAATGCACATTTTAGAGTGACACTATTTAATCTGCAACTGATCATTACCAGAAAGAAAAGACAAAGCCAAGAGAAGAAATTTAAAGGTCTAATAGACACTATGAACAACTTAGAGTTGGCAAATTATCATCACCAAAATATGTAAACACCAGGACTTCCACATCTAACCCCTTCTACAAGTAGAAGTAGGAGTAGAAGTAGAAGTAGAGGTAGAGGCAGAGGCAAAGTAGAGGTAGAGGTAGGAGTAGTAGAAATAGGAAAAGTATACATTAAATAGACCACTGGAACTTAGATAACTTAAATCCTGATGAAATGATGCAGAGACAAAAGTTTGAAGGGAAAGATATCAGAACCAGTTCAAACTGAGTGAGTGCACATATTAGGAAAAAGAGGATTTTTTTAAAAAAATTTCTCTTCTATGCTTTGGTCTATTTCTTTTTGCAAATAAATTAATTGATATAGAAATTATAGTGTTTCATTGATAAATAAAAATACACATGGTTTTTCCAGGTATTATCAGGTTTTTTTATTTCTAAAATTACCTAAATCACTCTGTGTGGTATCTTCAAGTTCTACAAATTAATAGGTATAAACTGTTATCCATAAAGGAAAACCTCAGAAAGGAAACTTCCAGATCCAAATGGTATTTTACTAAAACTACAATTATTCTAGACTATTACTTTGTGTGCTTGGCTTGAGACTTCTATGTACTTGAGGATACTATAATTTATAATCTTAATCCTTTAAAAGATGTAGTTATTCAACTATTATTTGTTGAACAATTACTTTCTATGAGACACAGCTCAGGAAGTAGGGATGTATACCAGTGGCCAAGATAAATGAATCCTCTGTGCTCAAAGTGTTTACAATCAAAATAGAATAAGCATGTAAACAAATAAATAAATCATCTAGGTAATGGAAAATGCTCTGAGGAAATACAACAGGGCAATTGAAGAGAAAATGTAGTCTGCAAAAATCTGGAGAAAAAGCATTACAGACACAGAACACAAGTGCAGGGTCCTAAACGGGGAGACAGCTGATGAGCTCTGCATAGCAAATCCCCCACAGAGAAGACTAAAGGCATGCAGGCAAGTCTATCATCAAGTTCAGAGAAATCAATCTACTCAGAAGTGAAAATAAAACTGGTTTCATAGAAGAGCAGGGTTGGCATCATGAACTACCAAGAGACAAAAGAGATGCCCTGGTCCACAGGCTCACTCAGGATAGAAGAAATCAAAACCACTAAAAACATTAAAATTACTCAAAACTTCACGTTAGCAAGTATTGTGATATGGCATGTGGTGAAGACACAGAAGCTGCTTCTGTGATTCAGGTCACGCTTCTATAACAAAGAATCCCCAAATATGATGGACTAAATTAGACTCTTTCTCAGTAACAACTCAGTGGTGAACATTTCAGAATAGATGGGAGAATTCTACCATCTTCAACACATGCCTTTCATCTTTTGGTGTGAGGTGACAGTTCTGGTTATCACTACGTCTTAGGCAAAAAGAATGGAAAAAGAAAGAAAGGGGAGGGGGAATGGAAAGCAACCATAATAACACAGAAATAGAACAAATCTCTTTCATCCCATCCTATCCAAAAAGTAGTCATATGATCAATATACAGGTGAAAGAGGCTAGGAAATGTGATTTCTTACTAGATGGATTTCTGCCAGGATCAGATGGATATTGGAGGGCATTCGCAGTTTCTGACACAAATTAGGGAAAGAAAATTTGTAAAAGAGGTTATAGCCAAGACAAGAGGTAGAGATATAGGTGGGCCGTCCCTAAACCAGTATCCCAGCTCCTAACCAATGGCTTGTCCACCCAAGAGAGAGATAGCAATGATGAGAATGAGAACACTAGTAAGTAATGACCACCAAATGTAGCTAATGTGAATCACTGAGACATTGCTGGGATGCCCGGTTACCCTTAGTGAAGTGGGAGTAAACTATTCCTATATTGGAAGGAATCCCCCAGCCCAAGAGTATAACTCAGCAGAACTGTGTTTTTTAAGCACCCAATACATGGTTAATAACCATGTGATTAATAACCACAGAGACTAACTCTGGTTATTATTTTTGTTAGTTTCTCTGCCCTCCAGATTGAGGAGAATGTTCTGGGGAATATCACTGATATCAGTTAAAATTGTCATAACTGTACATGTATACCAATGCCCCTCTTTATGTGAATATAGTCAGTTCCTGAGTATAGATTATCAGTGCTGTATTGGTTTCAGATAGGAAGGGATGTAAAATAAGCCAAATCTATCTGCTACTAAGTTTTACCTAAGGATATATCAGATTACAAGGGATATCAATAATTGTATTAATAGATACCATATTACAAGTTCAGCTTTCATATTTTATAGTTTTTTTTACCATGTAAGTTTGTTTACTGGCATAATTTTTTATTTCATTTTCCATTTTAGTATTTCTAGTAACTTTCTTTAGTTAGCTCCCATTACTCCAAGTAAAATTACCTATTTCCCATTAATTCATTGCTCTAAACTGTCAAGAAAGTATTTATTTCTCTGAAAATTCTTGTGTTTAGACACATGACTTACAAATTTCCTAAGGATGATTGATACAATATTGTTTCTCTTTATAATTGTTATGAAGCATTTATAAAGCAACCAATTTATATATATATATATATGTATATGTATGTGTATATATTACACATACTCTTATTCACATTATTTCACTTATTCTTATTCACATATATTACACATACTCAATATTACATATTGCTCTTCTATGAAACCAGTTTTATTTTCACTTCTGAATAGATTGATTTCTCTGAACTTGACTTGCCTGCATGCCTTTAGTCTTCTCTGTGTATATACATATATACACATACATATACATATATATACACACATACATATACATGTACATATATATATATACATACATATACATGTACATATATATATATATGCACATTTCTGTGAACCTGTGGTATATTTCTGGAAAATGCATCTTCCTCTAAGTCATTCATTTGATTAGTAGATGAGATTCAAAATGACATATAGTCAAATGCCGTCCTTCCCACCTCAGCACCCTAAGGACTGGTCCCAGGAAGAAGCAATGCAGGTAGGTAAAGTGAATAAGAACCAGTTTATAACCAATTTTGTTCAAGTTATACATAATTATTCCTGGCATCCGAGAGTGGTCTTATATAGGGGTTAGGTGGGAATTTAATCTAATTTAATATTAAAATACTAAAAAATTGAAATGGCTCTCTATACTAACTATCAAGGTATGACCATGACCCTAATGATTGAGATAAGGAGATGCAGAGGGAGGAAGATCTATCACTGGCTAGACCTTTTTCCTATCCTGTACTTTCCTTCTCCAACTTCACCATGTACCCATTGGTTTCCCTATCAGATAAAGTAGGACTTTCTCATACCCTGATTCAGTCTTGTCTAAGGTAACCTATACCTAAGTTACTATCTAAACTATTTTATATGCATTTAAAACTCTGTACTCCATATTTATTCCTTTAAAAATATACAGTGAGCACCCACTATCCACCAAGCTCTTCTCTAGGCACTGGAAGACACAGCAATGAAAAGGCAGGGAAGGTGTCTTCTCTGAGAGAATTTCCATTTTAGTGGTTTCTTTTTCTGAATTATATTTATTATAGCCTTAACCTGAAGTGCTAACCCTTGGCTTCCCACATTGATTCCCAAATATCAGTTGATATTTTTCCACTCCAGCACAGGAACTCATTTTGATAACAGGACCTACATGTTTGAGTTCCCAAGCCAAGTCCCATACTTCATAGGATAATCCCCTAGCTTTCATCTCCACTCTAAGGTTGTACTCTAATAAATCTATTTTCCCCTTCTTTCCTACAGCTTGAATTCCACCTAACTCTTGCCAGTTTCCTGAGTTAAAACCCAGAAACATTTTATTAACTCCAAACAGTCCAAAGTTGAGACTTGTATCCACTAATATTTGACCCATCTAATCTTTGAATATCACATTATTGGGTCCCTACTTTTATACTTAAAAAAAGTATCAGTGGTATCAGTGGGTCCCTACTTTTATACTTAAAAAAGTATTATACCCTTATACTTTAAAAAAGCATTATACTTTTATACTTAAAAAAGTAGGGACCCACTGATACCTCATATGGGAGTTGTGAATGCTGATTATTTTCCTGACCATCCCTAGAGATTGTCAACCTTATGGACTCTGTGACTTGCCTATTTGGTGAATATCCTCCTTCATTTCCCACATTGGGGCAGACATCTCTTTCCCCACCCTAGTGTCTGTTGTTAATTCATACATATCTGTGTTATCAAAAAGAAAATTGTGGACAAAACTATACCCACAGAAAACTCTGCACCTGTCTCCCAATCCCTTCAAGGACATAGACTATGCATTATTTGTAAATTTGTGTTTGTCACCACACAATATAAATCTTCTCAATTGTGACTGATTTAAATACCACAAGATTTTCTGGACATTAGTTCTGTTGTAATGGCAATCATTCTGGAAATACCATACTCAGAATGAATGTGCTGCTACATTGGACTAAAGGCCATTAAAAGCAGTATTTGGTCATGAGCTAGCCTTTTATTCAAATCCAACATTTTAGAAAAACACCACACATCAAAAAAAATTGACTTTAAAGCAAAATATTTTAATTTAAAATATATTATCCCTTGCTCTGTGTTTTCACCTATAAATGCATTGCTAACTGATGCTATAACTTACTTCAGCTCTTTCCTTAGTAAAGTGTAACATATCCATCATGCTGAAACACTTGAGTTACAGGCAGTTTACTCACATTAGATCTCATTAGCAATTACACTAGTGTTCAAAATACATTACCTCATTTGTCTCATAGCCCATATAGTTTTTTACATAATGAATTAGACCAATTAGTCACACATGACAGAAGGAAATCTTAAATAACACTGTCCTTACTTTAAGACAAGCTTGACTGAAGTGCAATGAAAGAAACTATAAAATTAATTTGTTTTGTAAAATGGATAGCAAAAAGAATTAGATAATCAAACTTCAAGCTAAATGTCTGTGGTAAGGGTTAGGCGTCAGAGAGGGGGGAAAAAGTATTAAAAGAAAACACTCACTCAGTTTGTTTTACTCAGGACATAAATTCATTATTTGCATAGCTAAGAGCCATGTTTAAATGTCCAAAGTAACTTGCTTATAGACTTTTCAATTGAAACCATTATTATCCTTTGGGAAAAACCTTGCTGATTGTAATCAGCCAAGAAATTTACAGCTATTGCACTGATCAATAGCTAGAGATTTCTGGAAGCACAAAGTTACCTTTCTATCCACGTGTTCATTTTACCAATAAGAGTTGTTTCTTAGTGTCCCTGATATTTCCTTCAAATGACTCTTTTCAACATCAAATCCAATTTCCTACCCATCATTAGTATCTCTTTCTTCAAACTTCAGACAGAATCATAAAACACACAGAGTTGATAGATGTTACCTAACCAATGGTGCATTTTGACCTGAGGAGGCAAATCCTAAAGACACTCTCAGCATGCCATCTGTGTACTCCATGACCCTATAGGGAGACTGTGACTTGTTACTCATCAGCATGTCTTCTTTGTAGATCATAATTACTTTCCTCATTGTTTGATCAAGGACTGTTATGCAACAAAATGACTGTGGACTGGTTAACTAGTTGGAAGTACACCCAGTCTTCCATTTATGGACATAATAAATTGTATCACCCAAGGAGTCAACAGAAGATACAAATCCGGTAGCAAATCAGTTTCTCAAAACATGCCCAGGAACCTAGAGGCAAAGTTTGACCCAATCATTCCTCTTTAATCAAGGTGGCTCTTCAAATAGTATGTCTTTTTTAATGTCATAATAGTTAAAGGTAATTTAGAACTGAAAGGGGAAGTGAAATAAGGATTCTGAGTCGATAGGGAAAGAAGTTTTCAGAGAACTCTCACATTCTAAGAATGAATTTTCCTTCTCCTTCTAAACCAAGAATCCTTTTCAAAGGATGTGTACGTTAGAGAAAATAAATCACCAAGACAGTAGAGTTAGAGTCTTTTGAACATGCCTGATTGGAAAGCTCACTTTCCTCTTCCTACCATTTCTCCTGCTTTTACAAAAATATTTCACACACAAAACGTTAGCTACCAGACTTCACTAACGCATGTGCCTTATGTTCAAATTACATCTTTTAAGCTGGCACAGTTTTTTTTTTTAATTAGGCTTTTGAAAATGCTTATCACTGGCAGTTTGGAAAATATTGACTCCAGTTTTTGTCATTCAACGTTGAACTCAGAGAGTCAAGAACTTTCCAAGTTAACTTTTCTTTTTCTCAACTCTCACAATTCCACAAAAGTTCTCTTTATTCCTCGTGGGCAACTCAGGGAATCTTGTGCAGCTGAGTTAGGACAAAATAGAAATGCTAATTCAGAATTTGCATCCTTAAGAGACCTTCAATTTTGCCTTAAAAGCTCAAAAATGACCCAATTTTACCAAATGAAAAATACAGTATGTCCTCTACACAGGTGATTGGAAACTCATTTCAAATTTGTCTTTATTAATGAACTCCTGATATTTAGCTCTTTGCTGGTCAAATTTGGAAATCCTTAGAATTACATGAAATAGACCTTTTCTCAAAGACTTTGCAGTCTATACAGGGAAGTAATTTATGCACACAAAACAAATTAAAAAATTATATCGGAAATTATAATCTAAGGTGAGAACTGACACTACTAGGGAAAGAAAATATTAAATTGAGACAAAGAAGGTGAGGAAAATGGCCCTTAGTATCCTTAATTTGGGAAATCCAGGGAAGGATTTGGCTATTTGGATGTGGTTCAGGGATCCATATGTTCTCTCAAGAGAATTTTTAACATTGCCTAATTGATCTCCAAGCAGAACTCAGTCCTTCTCATGTTTAAGAATCTCCCTGGCACAAAGGGGCCTGTGGCTCCCATCTGCCCTCAATAAGCAACTCACACTACGTGGCCCAGAGTCTTCACAGGAAGAAGCTCTCCTGAGGAAGCAGACAGGGGATGCTTTCTGCCAGCCAGAATCCAATGGTCATTAAAAACGGTGAATCAGAATTACTACTCTCAAACTTTTTCTAATACATGTCCCATTAATTTTTTTAAATTATAAAGTCCCATTGACTTCTTTGCTTTTTCTGATGGCGATCAAAAGCAAAATAACGCAGACAAGTCTTGGTGATTGCTCAAATATGTGGCATCTCTATGCAGTATCTCAGCATTACCTTGTATACTTGGACAGGATAGGCCAGAAAATTAAAGTTCTATGACAGATTAAGACGTTAACAGTGTAAGTACCCTTTCCTTTCACTACCAAGACCAGTGGATTCGTCACAATAGGTCTATATTATTCAGGCTTCATTATGATGAATCTAGGTCTCCACAAAGACACCTTCTTCAAGTTCTTTACCAGAACTTAATCATTTGATTCTCTGGTCCCATGTGTAGCTCATACCCAGAGGGAGCCTGTATCTCTAACCTAATCTAGACAAGAATAACAGCAATAATAATTGGACATTTATTGCATAGTTATTATGTGCTAATCACTGCACCATGAAATTCATATTTAATAGCTTATTTAATCCTCAAAATCTTGCTGCCAACTCACTCTTCTACCTCTATTTTATGGATGAGAACAAAGGCTCATAGAGTTGAAATGACTTACCCAAGGCCACTTAAGTAAGGTAGCTGCACCAGATATTTCTAATTCATTTCTGGTGAGAACAAAGGCTCATAGAGTTGAAATGACTTACTCAAGGCCACTTAAGTAAGGTAGCTGCACCAGATACCCAAGGCCACTTAAGTAAGGTAGCTGCACCAGATATTTCTAATTCATTTCAGGCTGACGTCACTTTTTTACATTATTTGAGAATGGAAACCAAGTCTCTCTTGTTCTTTCTGTCACAGAAGAGTGCCTGCCCATTTTCTGTCTGTCAGAGAGTTCCACAAGACAATTTTAGGGAGAATGTTGCTTCTGCTCCATATGCTTTGAAGACTATGAAAAGGCTTCCTTCAAAATCATAAAATGCCAAAACTGAAAGATACCTTAAAGATTAACTAGTCCAAAATTCATAGTTTTTAAAAAAAATGTCCTTAGCATCAAGCAGTTTCTTACCACCAGAGCAGAATTAGAAGCTATAACCTAATTTCAAATCTAGGTGGTTATTCTTTTCCTGTTAACCTCACATAGCTGTCATGTGACTTTAAACAATTTTCTTCCTAAATTACTTAGCATAATAAATATATTACAAAGACGTTGTAACAAATAAATTCCAAAATTGCATAGACTCAACATATCCATTGTTCATGTCAATCCCATGTGGGCATTTCTGAATAGCAAGTGTCTTTTCTCTATAGGATGACTGAGGAGGCTTTGGATCTCATAGTTTCACCTTCCTCTGAGATCTCAGTGTTCTCTGCTTCTAGCCAGTGGAAGAGGAAATGAGATGAACAAGACATTCTAGCATATCCAAGTATAAGTGACATCTGTTTTTGCTCATATTCCACTGCAGAAAACTAGAAATATGTCTACACCTGGATGCAAAAGTTTCTGGGCAATGTATTCCCTGTTGGGTATCTGTTTCCATGCAAAAACACCACTCCCTGAAAGGGAGATCATACATTTTTGGTGGACAGTTCAGCATCTCTGCCACATGCTTCCTAAATAAAACACTCCAGTTTCAAACAGCCACTGGTGAGTTGAAATTAGAGGACTGTCCCTAAACTTCAAAACCTGAGTATCACAGATTATATTATTTTTCCCCATGCTTTGTTCCCTAACTTTAAAGAATCATACACCCATGTCCTTTGTCATGAGTCTATATGAATTGTTTCATATTATGGGCAAAGAATACATCCCCACTCATTGATGTTGGGCATGATGAGATAATTTGCTTTGGCCAGTGAGTGTAGGTGAAATGACAGGTGCCAATTCTATAGTAAGGCCTTAAGAAAATTTATTACCTGTTCATCTTCTTCTTTCTCTGCCATCCCATGTGAGTACATAGCACAAATTATCACTCTTCCCAGAGCACCAAGTTATGTGGAGCAGACTGAATCCAACCCGCAATTTAAAACCAGGCCCAGCTAGTTTCAGCCAAACCCTACAAAATCTGGAGGAAAAAAAAAGAGTGTTTGTTTTGTAAGCCATGAAGGTTAGAGGCCTTGTTTGTTTTTCAGTATTACCCCAGCAAGAGTTGACTAATACAATGAGATTTGATCATTCTATGAGTATAAACAATTAACCATCAGGATTCTACAAAGGACTCTGTTGGCAAAGTGATCAGCTTGGATTATAAGGAAACCAAAGATTTAACAAAGAAAAGTATTTTCAACTGATGTGCCTAGGAGCCTTTCATTCTTTATAAGAGTTCCAGAAAAAATACTTTATTATCTTTTGTTATGAGGGGAGAGCCATGGGTACATAAGCTATAACAAATATAGAATTTGTGTTTTCACTTCTCATAGAAATATTTTCACATACATAAAGATTAGATCTGTAGCCGTGAGTTTACCTAATTCAACTGATTCAAAAAATAATAAAACTTCTTTTGTCTCCCCCAAAGCCAAATGGTTACATCCCAGATAAACTCGAAGTTACAGCTAAAGATGACAGGTGAACTGGAACATTATTCTTCTTAGGTATTTATGTTTCAAAAGGGATGAAGGCCAGAGCTTGACAACTTCAGGTTGTAGATATGTGGGGCTATCTGACTTCTGGAGAGACATCATTAGCATACCAAAATGTTGGGAGTTAGGACTCAGGCCAATTACGTATCCAAGGACACCCTTCTAGGAGGAAAGGGGACAGCTGCCTCTTTAAACTTCAATCCCCACTTATCAAGGGTCTGGTTACTCACTAAGACATTTGACCTAGTTTTCATCATTATGCCCCAGGGCTAAGCCCTGATTCAAGAGAGACTGGTGCACTTATTATCTACTGTGAAGTAATTCATAAGAAATCTGTCTCTGATCTCTAGAATTTCATATGCACATTCAGGATAAAATTAATAAAGAAGAATAGTAAAAACCAAACAACTAAAGAAAGTGATAAATGACCTTTGCCAGTTTTATAAATTTCAATTACTTAAAAGCCTTCTAATTTTGGCCTATTTTTGTCTGAAGAGTCCTGAATAGGAGACAAGTGTGACTGGATGTGAACTGGATGTGAACTGAATCTCATATCACAACAGCCAGCAAGGAACTAAAGCATCCTGCCAACAACTACTGCATGGGCTTGTAAGCAGATCATTCAGACCCAGTCAAGTCATCACATGACTGCTCCCCCATCCAACAGGTTAACTGTAATCTTATGAAAGATCCTAAGCCAGAACTACCCAGCTAAGCCATTCTAGGACTCCTAATCATCTTGTGTGAAGTAATGCATACTTAGTTTTTTTTTTAACTGCTAAGTTTAGGTGTAATATCCAGTTTTGCAGTCTAGGTAACTAGTACACACATATAAAATATTTTTGTGGAGTATACAGCATAGTCAGACCTCAATAAATGTTAGCTTTCTAGGAGTCAATAAGACTGTGTTACTTATCTCCTAATCAGAATGTTTTTTTCCCCTGTGCCCTCCCCACTACCCCAACATACCATTTCAGAAGTCCCTCAAAGCAAAGATAGAGTATATCAGAAGAAATATTTTAAAAGATAATGACTCAGAATATTCCAAACTAACAAAAGAGATTCAAGAAGCCCAAGAAATTCCAAGCAGGCTAAGTAAAAAGTGTTATTTATAACTATATATATCACAGTAAGACTACAGAGGCTGAAGCCAAATAGAAAGTCTCAAAAGCATCCAGAGAATAAAAAAATCTTCTAAAATGTGATTATTTAACTGCTGACTTGTTCTGAAGCAACAACAGAAACTATAAGAGAATGGATTGATATTTGTCTTCTGTCCACCCAGAATTCTACATCAATTGAAAATGTCTTTCAAGAAGCCAAGCAAAATAAAGACATTTTCAGACAAGCAAAATACTGAGAGAGCAAACTACCGCACATTTAAACTAAAGGAAATTCCAGTGGGTATACTTCAGGTACAAAGAAATTGAGCTTAGATGTAGGTTCTGAGAAACAAGAAGGAATGAAAAGGGGGAAAAAAAGTTGCAATATTTAGGAAACTTTTAAAAAATAACTAAATAAATGTCTTCTATGGATAAAAGAGAATTGAACACACAGCAGCTCTATATAAGTTGGGAGGGAGTAAATGAAATTAGTCTAATTTGCTTTATTTTATTCACAATTGAATTTAGACATTGGGAAGTTAGGAAGGGATATCATAATTTCTGGAGTAATCACTAAAAAAAGAAACATGGCATAAATTTTGAAATATTATGGGTAGAAACAGAAATGTAAAGAAGGCAAGAAAGCAGACAAAACATTCAATAAGTATAATAAATGGAGAGCACAAAATAAAATGTTGGATTTAAACCCTATATATAAGCAATTTATATGAAATACAAAAGCATTCATTGTTCTAATTAAAAGACTGCTGTTCAGGCTGGGGGAAAATACTGCAATCCAACTATATGCTCTTTATAATAGACAAATCTAAGACATAAAATCCAGAAAACTTGAAAATAAAAAGATGGAAAAATTACACATCATCAGCACCATGCAAAAAGAAAACTTGTATAGATACCTATAAAAATATTTTACAATAGACATCAAGGTAAAAGACTTTGTTAGAGATAGAAAGGCCCAATATATACAGATAAAAAAAATTAATCTTGAATATATAACAATTCTACTTTGTGTGCACCTAATAACATATTTACCAAAATATATAAAGTAAAATAAAGAATTTCAGTGAAAAAATAGACAAATCCACAGTCATGATGGCAGATTCTAACATTCTTCTCAATAACTGATAAGATAGGGAAAAAACAAACAAAACAAAACAAAAAACCTTTCTTAATCTAATGGGTATATTTAGAACATTGTACCTAACTGCTGCATTATGCACATCTTTTTAAGCATACATGGAACATTTATAAAACAAGCATAGGGATGCCTGGGTGGCTCAGTTGGTTAAGCCTTTGGCTCAGGTCATGATCCCAGCGTCCTGGGATCGAGTCCCACATCAGGCTCCTTGCTCGGCAGGGAGCCTGCTTCTCCCTCTGCCTCTGCCTGCCACTCTGTCTGCCTGTGCTCGCGCTCTCTCTCTCTCTCTCTCCCTCTCTCTCTGACAAATAAATAAATTTAAAAAAAAAAAAAAAACTTGAGCATAAACTGGGCCATAGGCTTAAGTCCCAACAGCTTTCAAAGGATAATAATACATAGTATGTTCTCCGGTCAAAGTAGAATTACTCTAGAATCAAAGACAAAGACCTATGTATGTGAAAATATATTGAAATAAATAACTTTTAACTATCCCATAAGCCAAAGAAGAAATCACGACAGAATTTAGGAAGTATTTTAAATTGAATGATAATATATTACATATCAAACTTGTGGTGATTCAGTTAAATAGCAGTACTTAGAAGAAAAAATGTTGATTACATGTTTATTAATTTTAAAAATGTTTCAAAATCAATACACTAAATGTCCATATAAAAAGTTAAAAGAAATCCAAAAAATTAGAATGAAGGAGATGAAGAAATAAAGATAAGATGAAAATTAATAAAACATACAGACATACAATAGATAAGATTTTAAAAAATCTAAAAGTTGGTTCTTTGAAAACATTAAAGAAAGCACAAATAACCATTATCAGGAATGAAAAAGGAAACACCACTTCATATCCTGCAAATTTCTTTTTAAAAGAAGCTATTATAGGGGCACCTGGGTGGCTCAGTCCTTAAGCGTCTGCCTTCAGCTCAGGTCATGATCCCAGGGTCCTGGGATCAAGCCCTGCATAGGGTTCCCTGCTCAGCGGGAAGCCTGCTTCTCCCTCCCTCACTGCTCCTGCTTGTGTTCCCTCTCTTGCTGTGTCTCTCTCTGTCAAAAAAATAAATAAAATCTTTTAAATAAATAAAGGAAGGTTTTATAAACACTTTTATGTCAATATTTTTAAAATCAAGGTGAATGGATTATTATATAAAAATACTTCTGCAAAATAGACATAAGAAAAAATAGAAAATATTAATAGTTATATAATTATTAAAAAGATTGAATTAGTACTCAAAAATCTTTCCACAAAGACAACTTTAAGCTATGCTTACTTTTCTGACAATTTCTACCAGAGATATTCAAACGTAATAATTCCAATACTGCCCAAATTCATCCAGAAAATAGGGGGTGGGGAATGAAACATTTTTTCCAACTCCTTATTGAGACTAGCATAATCTTGATAACAAACCCTGCATGGACAGTATAAGAAAAAAAAATTTATAAGCCAAATTCACTTATGAACAAAGATCCAAACATCCTAAATATAATAGTAGCAAACAAAACTCAACCTATATAACATAGATAAAATAGATAATGCATTGTGACTGAGCCAGATTTATTCAAATAATTGAAGTTTGATTTAACATTTGAAAACCAAAGTAATTCACCATATTAAAAGATGAACAGAAAAAATCATAATACGATCATCTCAATAAATGCAGAAAAAATTGACAAAATTTTAAAATATTTGCAATTAGATTTCTAAAAATGAAGTGACTAGGAATCAATCTTTGAGAAAAAAATAGATACAGCTTTATTGAGAGATATTAAAGGAGATCTAACTGTATCAGTAAATAAATCATCTTTTGTGTTTGCAAAAAATCAGTATTATAAATATTATCATTGTCCCCAAATTGATCTTTAGATTCAGTGTGATCCTAATTAAAATTTCAGCCATAAAAAAATATATTTGAATATAGTTGGCACATAATGTTACATTAGTTTCAAGTGTAAAACATTGTGATTCCACTTCTTTGCGCATTATGCTATGCTCACCACAAGTGTTTCTACCCTCCATCACCATACAACGCTATTAGAATATTACTGAAATTTCAGTTTACTTTGACAGAAAAGAGAAATGACTATTAAAATTGATATCTAAAAAAGAGCCTGGAAGAGACAATTGAATAAGAAAGACAAATTTAGAAAAACTACCAAACTAAATATCAAAATTCATTATAAACATAATGTAATATTGGCACAAATAGAGAAAAACAGGTAAATGAAACAAGATAAAAAGCCCAGAAGCACGTATATGGACATTTTCTTTATAAAAGGAATATTAGTGGTAAGTAGTGTACGTAGAACAGACTTTTAAACAAATACCATTGGAACAATTTGATGTCCATATGGGAAAAAATTAAATTAGACCATGAAGTCAGGCCATTCACATAAATTAATTCCAAGTAGATTAATAAGGTTCCAAACATTTAATAAAAGATTATTAAGATTTTATATGATAATAGAGGAGAATATCTGCATGACTTCAGGGTAGGGAGAATTACCTACACAAGTTATAGTAAGCACTACTAGAAGAGATAAGACTGGCAAATTTACTACATTAAACCAAGAACTTCCGTCCTTCAGAAGACATCACAAAGAGAGTGAATAGGTAATATAGAGTGGAAGAAAACACTCACATACAACAGGACTCATAGTCTAAATACACAAACACACAATTTTGAAATGGGCAAAAGACTAAAAAAAAAAAAAAAATTAGAGAGAGACAGATCCAAATGGCTAATAAACATAAAAAGGAGCTTGACCACACTGGTAGCCTGGGATACACAAGCTAAAACAATGACAATAAACTAATACTCTATGCTCACAGACGCCTAGGTATTTATTCCAGAGAAACTCTGACTAATATCCAAAAAATGCTCATAGGAACATTATTCCCAGGAACCGCCAATTTAAAATACCTATATATGCACCAGTCATAGAATGGATAAATAATTATGGCACACTGAAATGCAGTATTAGGAACTACTTGAAAGCAGTAAAAATGAATAAACTGGGCCACATATAACATGGATAGATCACATAAATATGATTGACTAAAAGGAAGATGCAGTATAATTCAAATTCAATTATTTAATTTAAAGTTCACAAAAATACATAAAAGTAAATATAGTTTAAACAATATACATAAATATAGTTTAGTATACTATATATGTTATATATAGTGTTAAATATAGTTTAAACATTATAATATATATATTGTTAAATATAGTTTAAACATGCATAAATACACTTACTTTCATTTATACATACATGTGTGATTTAAAAAAAAAGAAAAACACAGAAATGGTTATACAATTCAAAGTGAGTAGTCATTACCTTTAGGGGAAAAAAAGTTCTTAATGATAATGTAGAAATGCATAGGGGTTATTTTTGGTTTTGGTAGTGTTCTATTTCTTGACCTTGGTCACAGAAACATGCATGTTCACTTTCTATTATTTATTAAGCCATTAAATATGGTTTACCTGTTTCTCTGTATATTTGCTACACAAGAAAATATTTTTAAAAAAGTTAGATGAAGAAAAAAAAAAAAAAACCCTGTTCAGTGCTTGTTTTTTTTCCCCAGTGTATCAATCTTAAAAGCTATTCCAGTATTCTTTAAAATTTCCATATGGGATAGCATATATGTAATATATAACATGCCAGTGGATTTCTTACAGAGATGAGAAAGGGGATTAAAGAAATGATTGTATCAACAGATTCATCCAGGCACTAAAAATGTATTTGTAAAACCCCATATACTCTTTGGATAAATAATCATGATTTTGCAGCATTTTAAGTTTTCTCTGAGGTAATTCAGTGATGTGGAACTGAATCATTAGCCAGTTCTTCAATGTGTAACTTCTCTTACCTGTGAAGAGAGGCAGAAAATGAAGTGTTTAGAGTAGAACAGAAAATTCTCGTTAGCTAAATGCTGAGAGAATGACACAAGTGGCTATTTCTGAGATTCAAATATCTCTTAAAGAAGTCTCGAGGGATGTGGCAGTCCCTACTTCTTGCAAGGTTGATGACTATTACCTAGAGATCTTTAATAAGCACAGCTGGTGAGCAATGGGACATAGAAGTGTAAAGAGGCACAGAGATAATTACAAGAACAGATATGCTTAGGGACATTCCTCTCCCGCCCCTGTTTAAAACCATCTTTTCATCATACTTCTAACTACCTTTCTGTTAACACATATTGACCTCTCACTAAATGCTGACCTTTCTTTCACCTGTCCTTTTAGCAGTCAAGACACTGATGAAGAACTGAGGGAGAGAGGGATGTCAAATGGCATCAACTAAAGATTTCTGATTCCAACAAATATAGAGTAACAGGGACCACATTTACTCTGCTAAACAACTAGAAAACAGGACAAAATGTGTGAAACAATGGTTTCACACAGCAGTCTACAAGGAGTATAAGATTGTGACCCCTGAGAGAGATGAAACCAATAAGGTGAGTCCTGCTATGTCCCCAGCTTACTTGACTAAAAAGTATCCAGGCCATAGTGCAGGGAGGAGGGATTTAGAGTTCAGTTGTCACACTGAATTGTGGAGATGGAGATGACAGTATGGAAAGGCCAAGGCAGCTAGCATGTGCCAGGCAAAGTTGCAGGGAGGAGGAGGCTGGATAGAGACAAAGCTCTGCAAATCTGCAGCAGGGTTACTCCAGTACTTCGGCTGAACACCACACTGTACAGTGTGAGAAAACCTAACTGAGGCCAAGGAAAGACAGACCCAAAAAGAGTAACAAAAACAATATGCAGAACTTGCACAAGGTTAGGAATAGTTTTTGTTCTCACCTACCAGAGTGATAAGACATGGGGCATTGGGTAGAATACTTGGAAAGTTACCTTAGTAATGGAGCTAAATCAGCACACGTCCAAAGACTGCTCACGATCTGCCCTATAACATCTTAAAAGGAAGCCTCAGAATGATCCAGCTGAGTCCATGTAACTTATCTGCAAACACTGTCACTATTTAGAGGAATTAATAAAATCCAACAACCGATAGTGTAAAATTCACAATGTAAGCCACCCAATCAGAATTCACATTGTCTGACATCCAAATAATAGTAGTACTCTTTGTATATTACCATACATGCAAAGAAACAGGAAAAATATGATCCATTACCAGAAATCAATAAAAACAGGCACAGAAATCGCAGAGATGATAAAACTAGAAGACATGGATGTCAAAACTATTATAAATACACTTGAAATGTTAGAAAAGAGAGGGGAAAACATAAATATTATGAGAGAAATAAAAGATATTTTTAAAGGACACAAGTGAAATTTCCAAAGATGTAAAATACAGTATCTGACATAAAAAAATACACTGGGTAGAGCTGGTGATAGATCAGATACTGCAATAGAAAAGAACAATGAACTTGAAAGCACTGCAATGGGAAACTCTTCCAAGATGAAGCTATAAAAGGAAAAAGAAACTTAAAAAATGAACACAGCATCAGAGACTTTGGGGACAAATATCAGTCTAAAATGTGAAATGGAAGTCACAGGAGACAGAAAATATTTGAAGAAATAATAGCTGAAAATTTCTCGAATTTGATGAAATCTCTAAATCCATTGATCTAAGAACCTTAATAAACCACAAGCAGAGTCAATCTAAGGATTTAAATGGAAAATCGAATAAAGAAAGGTGAACATTTATTTAATATGGGGACTAACAAATAAATTTTTAAGAAATATGCAAAGTTGGAGATATGAAAAGAAAAAAATCAGATTTGCCTCAGTGTGTAACAAAACAATACAGAACTGTCTACATGGTAATATATCCTTCTCAAAAATGAGATAAATAAACTGCAGAAAATAGTTCTAATTATTATAACAGAGAGAAAATATCATTAATGAATAAAGTGTTTGTCTTCACTTGTGTTTTATAGAATAAGATCCTGAGACAAAAATTTGTGTAAAAGTAATTTATTAGGAAGAGAGGAGAAAAAAATGGCAGAAGAGTGAGGCAGAGGGACAGGGAAGCCAGGCAAAGGTAAAATATCCAGCAAAAACCTGTAGAGAGTAACTTTGTCTCATTCATGCAGGGGACTCTGGCCACAGTGCAGGTCACACTTCAGAATTGTCCCCTACAGGGATCAAGGAAGCTGCACTATTTATATCCATACATTTGTTAGTCAGCCATTGGTTAAGGATACCACCTCCCACTCCCTCACACATACCCAAGCCTCCTAGCACACAAGCAAAACTATTTCTGGAATCTTGGATGCAGTCCATCTGCAAAGACATATATACTTTGGCTGTCAGGAGTAAAAGCATACTCAAAATCAGTGTCCACAAAAATGGGAAAGAAATCTAAGGGTATGCTGGTGGGGCACCAATGTTTTCTGCTACAGTGCTCTTTAATGGAAACAATCAATGAACCTAACAAAATATATTGATCCTCACAAGTAATCAAATAACTGCAATTTGAAAAATAAGGAAATACCATGCTACACTGATCCCAACTGGCAAATTTTAAAAGACTGATAATATTCTTATTGAATGGGGGAAGAGATATTCTTATTGAATGCTAGTAGGAATATGGCTTGAGGTAAACTTAGAGCAGGTAATCTAGAAACACACCTTTAATGATATGCTCCATTAAGCCAGCAATCCTACTTCTGAGATCTTATCCAAAGGAAATAATTGTACATGTGGATAAAGATACGTGCTGGAAAAGAATATTACTTTTAACAGGAAAAAGATGAGAAGATCCTGAATTTCTCAATTTAGAGAGTTGTTTTTAAAAATTAAATTGCATCTATATAGGGGCACCTGGGTGGCTCGATTAGTTAAGCATCCAACTCTTGATTTTGGCTCAGATCATAATCTCAAAGGTCCAGAGACTGAGCCCCACATCAGGCCTGCAATCAGCAGGGAGTCTGCTGGAGAATCTCCCTCTTCCTCTACCTCAACTCACATAGGCATATACTATATCTCTTTCCTCTCTGTCCATATGTGTGTGTGTGTGTGTGTGTGTGTGTGTGTGTGACATATTTTATATATATATATATATATATATATATATAAATTAATGCAGCTGTTAAAGTGATGGAACCAATTTGGATTTGTTTTTTAAAAATGGCATTAACTAATTCTATCTTATACAAATATACAAACACATATACACACACACATTTACCCCAAATTGCTTCCAGAATTGTTTCTGGCTTAACTACACTGTGTCTAGTCCATACCCATATTTTTAGTCATTCCTGAAGTGACTCTGCATCTTTGAAGGAAATTAGTCACTTTAATTTATAAGACAATTTGAAAATCATCCAGAATGATGTTATACAGAAATGTACTTATAATTAAATTAATGAAAATTATTATTGTGTTAAAAATTTTAGGACATCCTTGAATAAATAATGATTCAGCAAAAATATTTCTTGGTAATCCCAAAATTTCTTCTGCTCTGTTTGAAGTCAAAGTTCTTTAGCAATTCTCTCATTTTTCTCCTGATTCTGATTGATTCTTTGGGCCCACAGCCACTGAACAGACAGCATACAACAGCAGAAAGCAAACTGCCTCTGCTAGGAGACAAGCTCACGGCTTGCTGAGACAGTCTGGGGCCTCCTTCCAATTCTGGGGACTAGGGCATTCTGAAAGCACACCAACAGAAACACACATTACACTTGTTCTGCCCTAAAATGATCATCTGTCAGCTGCTTCAATCACAGTTCTTACGACCTCCTCACTATCAGCACCTGAAATCTTTAGCAAAGACCCCTCTAAAATGAAATGCAGGATGTGCTGAGCATGCCCAGACATAGCTGGTATCTGACTCTCCTTGACCTACAATATACTCCAAAGTCTATGAATTCTTAGAGCAAAAGCCTGTGGATTTGTTTTGGATTTGTATATTTTATACAAACCACTAGCAAGTCAAACCTAGCCACATAATTCATGAAACTGACTGAAGATATTTATCTCTTATTAACAATTCTTTTTTCCTTAGTCTATCAATATCACTCTAATTCTCAATTCTATAGCCCAACATATTCACTATTCAGCTATCTGTAATTGTAAATTTCATAAATAAGCACTCTTTGTTTTCCTCTTAGTATGTATAGCATATATAGTATGGTATAGTATAGTATAGTATAGTATAGCATAGAAAGATGTGGTGTGGTGTGGTAAATTAAATATTGAGATGGGAAAAATTCAGGGACAGAGCTCTGTGGCAAAAGAGATTGAAAAAAGAGATCAGGCAGAGAAAGAAAGGAAGATAGAGGTTGTGAAATGCTGTTAGAGAGGAGGGAAACTTGGAACCCCTTTCGGTCTTTGGAGCGCTCATCATGGGCTCTTAAATGTGTGTGCATTGTCTAGTGGATCTTGTAAAAGCAATGACTCCTCCCCCCCCAAAAAAAGCTTACCTGAGGTTAGTCAGCATTTACAATTGAAGCAAACTCTGCCTAAAGCTAAATTTTAACCATAATTTATTTTTGCAATTTCTAGTACATTTAGAAAATAATGTGTAGCACCACCTACATATTTCTAGAATTAGTACATTTCAATAAAATTTGTCGTGCAGCATCTCCTGAGACAAAAAATATTATGGTTCTTTGTACGAGTACTGATGGAAAGACTTCTGCTATGGAGTCAGTTTTCAGTTTATTATCTAGCTCAGATATTTACTCTGTAACTCCAAGCAAGTTATTTAAACCCCTGTGCCTCAGTACCTCAGTTGACCCATCCGTAAGAATCCTGACCTATCTGTAAGAGCAGATCAGAGGTAAGATTAATTATTTATTATGTGCCAGAAACTGTTCTGACGGCTTTAGATATTTTGATTCATTTAGCCATCACGATAAGTAAGTACTCATTTCAGAAATAAGAAATATGAGACAGAGAGGTTAAATAATTTGCCCAAGTTCACACATGTATAAGTAGTGATCCAGATTTAAACCTGGGCTGGTGCTTTTATCCACTATACTTTCCTGCTTCTCTAGAGGATAAAAATAGTGCATACCTCAAAGGATTGTTATGAGAATTACAAAAGACATTACAAGGAAAATACATGAAAAAATAAGAGTTCAAGTATGTACCTACTGTTACTGTTTTAAAACCAGACATCTTTCTGCCTCTAATAGCACATTCCCCACACACCTTTCAAGGCATTTTCAGTGCAGCTCAGGACAGCTTATCATTTTAAAATACTACATCAACTTGAACAGTTTCAAAATGGTCATTCATTTCAAATATGTTTTAAGTCTAGTTGTCCCTTGTAACTTACAGCAGGCAATGTAATAATCCATACAACACACATCAACTGAGTATCTAAATAGAATTTTCACAAATAGAATTAATTTGAAATGCATTTGGAGAGTTTAACATTTAAAGAAATCCCAAGATAAATACTTTCTCAGAAAAGAGTTCTTTTGAAACAAGAATAATTTACCTCACCTGCCCATGTATATGCTAAGTAGTCTTAAGGCAGAGCTAAACTAAGATGATGTCAAAAGACAAAAGTAGACAGATCCTGAGCTATTGGCTACCTAAGGCCACAGTCACGACGGAGAAGTGCTTGTGTCTCACGATCGTGCTCATTAAGCAAGCAGCCAGCCTCCTCGTCTGTGGAAGAGCCTAAAAGAAAAGAAAGATGTGGCATCTAGCTAGTATGCCAAAGCCATGTGCTTCTGCAAAATGTGAAAATGGAGAGGAAGAAAAGGAGAGGAAACACAATCCCCTGGTTTTGTCATTGCGTCGTGTCATTGTGTCTTCCGCTGACAAGTGTGAGGATTTCTTTGCTAAAGAGCTGTCTGAGCCTGGGAGATACTCAAAGGCATAAGAAGTGTAACACTGTTTCCTTCACAAAGGAGAGGATTGAAACACTGACCTGCATAACCAATAGGATTAGTGAGCCAAAGTACAGCATGGACAAGGAGCCAGAAAAAAGAAGCCAAGAAGGAAGTTTATGAGTCCCTGAACAAGGCCAATAAATCCTTCAGCACGTGGGGGTCAAGGGCTCAGCCTGTGCACCAGATGCACCTGATGGATGGGTTTATCTGTCCCAAAAGGCAAATAGAGATTGCTCTGCCTTTGGCCCCACACATAGGTAAGACAAAGCTCTAGTGTTTTCCCCCCTCTGGCCTTCTTCAAATGGATTACATGTGTCCCACTCAGTATTTCCATTTCTTTGCCTTTTAGTTTTAGCACTGAAATAGTAAGCTTAGATCTTCACTGTACAAGGAGTATGTTGATTGTTCTTAGACTGCCAGGACATCTTACTCTTGAACTAAATTTAAAAAATATATAATATCTCCTTTTATTCAACTCACTTTAAAGAGTGATATCTTCTCCCTGCTTCTGACAATATTCAGGATCAATTCAACATACAATGTTCTTCACAATCCCTTATAAAAGATAACACTCACCAATTCAGGTCAATGGAATATTAGAGTGTGGCTTAGGCACACTGTGTTTGTTCATTCCTAGATACAAATGAGGGTTGAATGCTGGCCAAGAGGTCCCAGAAGCAAACTGTTTACCTTTATCATAGGAGAATGTCAGCCCACAAAGATGTGTCTTTATGAACTAGAAAGTGGGCTGAATTTAGCTCTGACTCTGAAGATATGAAAGAGGGTCAAATATGTAGTCTGAATGGATAGAATTAGGGTAGAAGATACAGGTAGGTGTGCAAAGAGTGCACTGGCCTGAGAAGTACTGAGATTCTAGCCTTGTATAGTGTGAGTGTTCGACATTAAGCTTTTGATTGCCAAGGCACGTATTTCAAAAATATCTATCTTAGATAAACATACTTTCAGGTACATACAGCTACTAGCAAACCCACTAGATAAGAAACCAGGTGGCTCCCAGCCATGAAGACTTCCTTTTAGAAAGTCCTGGGTAGCCTAGAAAACTGCCTGTTTGAATGACCCTGCTTCTCCCTTCCCACTTCCTAATTCCTGCTTTTATGTTTCAGATTCATCAATAGAGTGGACCTGTGAAACAGACATCCTACCCTTGGACACTAATAAAGGGAGAGCCCCAGGTCCTACTCCCTCCCATTCTCTATTATCAGGACATTGCTGTGACTTGGACATGCAGTGTACCCTCCAGGATTTGTGAGTAATAAATCTTTTCCTCAAAATGTCCAGATGTTTGTTGCTGAGGTGTGTCCTGCAATCATAAGAACAACAATGGCCAATCTAGCCACAACCTGGCTTTGGTGGGGGAAATGTCTGTAGGGCTTACCATTAGTAATATAAGCCCAGGTGAGTGCTCAGGCCTTCCTAGCCTATAGCATCTCTATTGAGAGGCTGAGACCAACACAACACCTGGATAATATGTTGCAGAAATGTACTAGATGAAGTAGTGTCCTCATCAGACCATGCTATTCAGTCGTCTTCCAGATAGACACAACACCTTGCTGAACTTTGTACCTGTTGATCCCTATTTTTGAAATCCTCTTGTCTAAGACATTTATATATTTTTTTCTTCCTCTCTCCTTCTCTAACCCTGTTATATTTATCTCAAGAATGCAAAGATAGTTCATATAAAAATAATTAGTGAAATATGCTATGTTGAGAAGTTAAAGTAGAAAAAACTAAATGACTGGCTCAACAGACACAAAATTTTTTTCACAAAGTTTATGACTTAAGATGGAATTATTATGAAAATATAGTGTTATTCTAGTAGAAGGAAATTTCCTTAACCTGGTCAACGGCATCAATCAAAAATGTGCAGAAATCAGCAATCTGACAAATCAATATTGACGTCAGACAAAAAACAAGAGAGCCCTCTATTCTAATTTCTATTCAACGTTGTAGTAAATATATTGATGATGCAAAAAGACAAAGGCGAGTAATAAAAAGCTTAAAAATTGGGAAGAAAAACAAAAATGATTGCCTACATAGAAAATTCAAGAGGACTTGAAATAAACTATTAGAGCTTTGAAAGAATAGAGGATTCCTATAATCAATATAAACAAATTACAATTTTAAATTGAAAGAAAAAGTCCTTCCATTTGTAATAGAAATCAAAACTTTTAGCTACTTTGTAATAAACCTAAGAAATGAGATTTTAAGAAATTTATGGAAAAAATTATACAAATGGGAAAATATGCAGAAGCACATAAAACAAAATGTGAATAAACAGAGCACTATCATGTGGTAATGGATTAGAAGACAATATTATAAAGATACCAGCTCTTCCCAAATTAATCTATATCATCAATGTAGTCAGTTTAATACGCCTACCGAATTCTTCATGGAACTTGGCACATAAAAGGGCAAAATGTCAAGAATAGCTAAGATCATTTTTTAAGGAAACAAAGTGGGAAAACAATTTCTAACAGGTATTATAATGTATCTTGAAGATATTTTGCAATATGGCATTGGTATAAATATATTCACAGTGATTAATAAAACAGAAAGAAGACCTGGTGTATATGGCTATTTTTCACATGACAGAATTGGCATAATACATTTATGAATAAGTAAAATACCCTGCTCAAAAAATTTTGCTGAGATAACTGGTTATCTATCTGTATGGGAAAAGAGAGAAACATACTTTACACCATAAACAATAACAAATCCCAGCTGAACTTAAGATCTATATATAAAAATCAACACTTTGATACAAATTGCATTGCAGCAGAATTTCCTAGCCAACATGCCAAAAAGCCTAACCCATAAAGGAAACAACTGATATACTGAATTATAAAATTCAAAACTTTTGCACAAAAAACAACATAATCAAAGTTAACGGATAAGTTGCAGACTTGAAACAGATATCCACAGTCTATAAAATCAATAGCTATTAACTGCCTAACAAGATTTAAGGAACTCTTTCAAATCAGTAAGGAAAAGAAAACTCAGTAGAAAAATGAGCAAAGGATAGGAACAGAGGAGGAATCACAAACGGCCAAGAAGCATATGAAAAAGGCTTTCAGCCCAATTGGTAATAAAATGTAAACAATGAGATGCCACTCACTCCCATTTCACACCCACCAGATTGGTAAAAATGTTAGAGTTGGCAAGGATGTGGAGCAATGGAAATTCTCACACGCTGACATTAGGAGCAAGAATTGGCCCAACTGCTTAGAGAGCAATTTGGCAATATCAAGTACATCTGCTGGTGTGCATACCCTATAAGCCAGGAATTCTTCTGAGTATTCATCTTGAGATATTTTTGTATATTGTATTCAGGGCAATGAGTGCAAAATTGTTCATCTTCTTATTGTTTGCACTTGTCATTGGAAGAAGCAATGATCCATCAACAAGGAAATAGAATAAATATATTATGGCATACATAGACAAAAGTATATGTTACAGCAGTTAAAATGAGCAATGATATAGCATTTAAAATAATCTGTCAAATACATAAACTTCAAAAATGTGCTAAGGAGGGACGCCTGGGTGGCTCAGTTAGTTAAGCAGCTGCCTTCGGCTCAGGTCATGATCCCGGCGTCCTGGGATCGAGTCCCACATCGGGCTCCTTGCTCGGCAGGGAGCCTGCTTCTCCCTCTGCCTCTGCCTGCTGCTCTGTCTGCCTGTGCTCGCTCTCTTGCGTGCTCTCTCCCTGACAAATAAATAAATAAAATCTTTAAAAAAAAATGTTCTAAGGATAAGAACAAATACACAGCATTTACAAAGTGTCTTGTGTTGATCTAAGTGTCTTACATATATCATTTAATGTATACAGTTAATTCTCTTTACATTTATATTTGATATTCACCACAAGCCCAAGAGATCGGTACTACTATAGTCCCATTTAATGGATGAAAGAACTGAGGCATAGGAAGGTAAAGTGAGTTACCCAAGGACATACAGCTCATTGGTCATGAAGGAGTATTCCAATCCAGTTTAGCTCTTAACTTGGGTGCTACATTACTTCTGGTTTTTCTCTAAATTATATAATGTAATACCATTTACATTTATTTTAAAAACTGCAAAAAGTCATAGAACGTTCAAAGATACACAGATATGGTACAGAATTATAAAAACATCAATCCTATCTATATTTGCAATCTAATTTACAATAAGAACAACATTTTATAATACTCAAGAACATAAAGACTACATTCTAAATGTTTCATGATATCCTTTAGCCCTGATTCAAATCTCTCCCCCGTAAAGAAACGTGAGGTCATCGGCTGCAACTGAAGGCCTCATGATGTACTTCCCGCTCCAGTTCACTCCCTAAGGCAGTGAACAGCTGTGGTCGGGTAAAGCAGTCACTTCCAGCCTCAGTGTCACCGCAGCCATAGTAGAGCAGTCTTTGATATGTCTGCGACTATAGCAGGAGTGTTTGAAGAGACTAAGAGTGGAGAGAGGTGGGGGTCAAGAAAGGGAAGCGAACACCACCCCTTCTCATATCCTGCTTCAATTCCATCCGTCCCAGCTTTAAATGGGTTTGTGCAGTCAAAACCACCAGTTTGGGCTTCACCACAGGTTCAGCCTACAATGTGGACACTTCAAAGACTTCAAAGGTAGAGGACACAGTACTGTATCTGGAGTGAAACCAAAAATGTGGGATTTAGCAAAGCTTTCGGAGGGTGGTTCAAGGGCTTCAAGTGATTTCCACTTAAATACACTGTAAGTGAGTGAACAAAAAAAGAATAAAAAAATAATGGGCCTGAGGAAGGAAAAAAATCTCGTTTTTCTTTTTTGTTAATGCTATAGAAATATCAATCCTGAGGGCTTGGTGAGATTTTTTTTTTTTTTTTTTTAAGCCTGATCCATGAAGCTGAGCCTGACTTTCAACAGCAAAATTCAGGAGGCTCTACTTTTATGCTTTTCTACTCAATTCCATTTTTAAATAATTGATAGGTATAAGAAAGAAAAATGTAATAGGAGACGACTCTATGCCAAGTTGTGTGCTAGCTGCTTCATCTGTGCTTCTTATCTCCTACTCGTAACAATCCTATGAAATAATAAGTGTTTCTCATGTACAAATGAGTAAACTGAGGCTTTGAGTGGCTAAAGCAACTTGTTCCAGTAAGGCACAGAATTGAATTTGCTCCAACATTTTTGCAGGTGCAAAGTTCACGCCTTTCTACCATGCCATACAGCTTTATGATAATTGAATATGAAAATGACCTAACCTAAATAAGCCAAAATACAGCAATTACTCCTAGTTAAAACACTTCATCTTTAAATTTATGTACAAACTAAAAATGCTTGTTGGACCCCCTGAAAAATTCACTAGGGGTAGATACTGTTTGATTTTGGTTTCCTGCTATATGCTTAGTGGTTTCATATGGTTTTAACCAGTGCCCATCCATAGTAATGGTGTGTGTTCAATGGGGGCCCAGGGGCTCTGAGTCCATTCTCTGAAGGTTTTCTGGCTTCTAGTGCTTGGGTTCTAAACAATTAGGAAAACTGGACATGGTTACACTAAGAGCCTTTCTAATTGAAAAATATAGGGTTTTTAAAACCAATTTCTCTACAAACTGCCCTGACAAAATGAATATTGTTTAATTTTCATTTTGAATTAAAGACTTGGAAACCTGAGTAATATAGAAGCTAATGATAAACTGAGCTGAGCAGAGGTTCCTCTGAGAGCCATAGCAATGTATTAAAACAAGAGTGATTTTGTACACTGTGCTGTACTTCAACATTGGATCCTCAGCAGACTGCAAAATCACTTCCTAGATAATGAAATTATAAAAGAATTTTAATTTCATGTTAGAACTTGTATTACAAATTATTAGGAAAAGAAACAGGGGAGAACATAATTTTCAAGCAAATTCCTCCTGTGGATCACCAAACTGGATGGACATTTTGCTGAGAAGACTTGTAAAAAGTGTTATCAAGGCAGCAGAAATACTTTAAATTTTCAAAACACAAATGCTGTTTGAGGGCAACGTGAGTGTATTTAAATGTCAAGGACATTTAAGGACTGTGACTCAATAAGACCAAAAGGGATCACTTTCTCAAAATTAGACTAGATGAATATCACACGATTTGGGGTACACAGATGCCTTACTAAAAGGGGCGATTTGACAAAGGATAAAGCAGTCTTCCCTCAGACTGAGCACACAGGCCTAAACAAGCGTGAGAGAATGCATCTGTGGGGCTGATCCTGAACAACCACATTCGCATGGAGGTTCTGAACTATCCCATTTCCCTCAGAGCTACTTCCCAGACTGCGGATGATTCCTGTGTACAAACCTGAGATTTGGTCTATATGAAATAACTTAAAGCATACTCAGTTTCATGAGGCAACAGAATTTCCTCAAAAGTCTAAGCCAATACAGGCCAACTCTACAGAAAAAGGGTGTTTGGCAGTTGCTTTCTAATGGTTGGAATTTTCCCCATCCTTAGGGATTGGAACTCCTTTTGCCCCCACATCTCAATGCCATGGAGGACAGTAGGTGTTCTTCTAGTAGTTTCCTCGCACCAGAATGAGGCATGAAAGCCTTCTGGTAGGTAGTCAGGATTTCTGTGGCCATAGACAGAAATGCCTGCCAAAATCCCAAGTCGATTCCAGAATGTCATAGATGCCCTCTCCCACAATAGGACAAAGGAACACATCCAGGGTGTCAAATATATTTCATAAAAATGTTCTTAGCACTCATTAAATTAAAACAATGTGGGTTACAAATAAACATAACTGCTAAATAATATACTACTGGAACATTATAACATCATGAATATATTGAAAGATGCCAAATGGTTCGGCCGAGGAGAACACACACACACATATATATATCCATATACAGGTATGTGTAAGGATATACACAGATGTTCATTCACGTGTATGTATATTAAATTCAGCATAATTTGACACATTGGAAATGCATTTGAGGTGGCAAAGCACCAAGATAGTAAATGAGCTTTCATGGACATAGGTACATTCAGGCTACAGCTTATTCTTCTAATCATTAGCTTAAAGAAAAACATTCAACAAAATTATGCATAGAATTTTTCTCTAGAAAACAAATTGGCAACTGAATCATCTCATTCTAAAACTGACTTTAAATGCCTTACATAAATCTGCTCAAAGCTAAAACCTGCCCTAGACTGGGGAAAAAAGTATAAACACGAAGATAAAACAAGAGTAATATACTTGGTTTCATATTGGGAACTGCATCCATTTTAGAACCCATGTTTAATTAAACATCAGCAATATAATCACATCTTTTAAATCTGATATTTTATTCTAAATTCAATTTCAGCTTCTAACCACCTCTAATGTATATGCATGTGAAAAGCAATGCCCTGGAAATTTGCACCTGAAGCGTTTTGGTGGTAAGGAAAAGAACCAGCACGCGCCTCAAGTTTTCTTCCCATGGCTCTGGAGTGGACAGAGGGCAGTATATCTTAGTGAAAAGGTTCATAGCTCACAAAGAATGAATAGTGATTTCTATGAAAGAGGCAAAAGCTAAGCATAGGGTTAAAAGCTGGGCTCTAGGGACAGAGCAATTTCAAGTAGGATCTACAGGACCTCAGGCAAATTACTTAACCTTATTTTCAGCTACAATTTCCTTACTCTAGAGTAGGGACAATAGTGCCCACCTCAAGGGGCAATGGAAAGAAAATGAGATGCAAATACTTGTGAATTTTTCAGCTACATAGTGGCCTGGCATATAGGAAGTATACAAATGCTGTGTAATCTTCTTGCTAATGTTTTAATTATTTTTATTATCATTATTATATACAAATCTATGATAACATACAGACGCCTATAGTACCCAGTTAGTTTATTAGATTGGAAAAAAAAAAGGCACATATATGGTAGGGTAATCTTTGAGACCTTGTGCTCTTTTGCACTACAGTTTTGCTTTTCCTGGTCACAGAATGCTTTTGTGGGCCTTGTGTTAGGGCTGAGAACAAAATTTAGAGAAAAACATCCCTTGACCACTCCTTGGCTTTTGTTTTCAAAGCTTCAACTCAGAACTTTCTCAAAGATTTTCTAAGATCGGTCAGGAAACTGAAAATAGTAGAATCTGGGTCCTTCTCCCCCAAGTGCCCCAGGAAGGTCTCAGAACCTGAGAGCAATAGTTTCATGGCATCCCAAGGAAAGTTGGTTCAGGGTTTCCATGCTCAGCAAAGATTCCCAGAACCGAGCCTGGCCTAGAATGAGCTGAACCACTATATTGAAAACCATGCAGATATAGGTTAAATAATGAGAGCTGAAAATTAACAGGCTCTCCTTGAATGTGTTGTTACACACAGAATTCTGGGCTCTCTTAACCTACTTAGAAAGGAAGCCCCAGTAATGAATGGGACTGAATTCCCCACCACCTAGAGCGATGGGCAATCAGAGTAACACTTTCTCCATTTTTAGAAAACTAATATGACATTTCTTACACAGTTGAGTGTATATGTGTGTATATGTACACACATACACATAGATATGTGTGTGTTATAAACACAGATATACATATATACAAGTATAAATGTAAAGAGAAGGAGGACAATGTCTCTGCACTCTGATACAGCTAGCAGATGACGCAATTCTTAGGTACTGAAGTGAAGAGAAGACAGTGACAACGGCTTATCTATTCTCTGCAGTATCCATACATACCAGAATTTAACTGATGTAACTTCCAATAAGTTTTTCCCCTTCACATTACTGTTTTTAAAAATATCATATCTCAGAAGGCTCAGTAAGTCGATTCCTTATTGACTTTCCAGTGGGTCCATATAGTGTAATGAGTCTTTATATCTCTATTTTTAAATTGCTTATTGGATTTTCAAGATTAAACAAAGCATATGAGAAAAATTACAAGGTTGGAAATTGGGAGAGTTGGTCAAATGAGTATATTATTACCCTATCAAAACTATATTTAAACTTTCCAGAATGAATATTAAACACGACAAAGGTTGCCTTTAAAAAGGTTCTTACAACAAGCAGTTCTTTATAAATTGGCTAGCTTTCTAAAATTTTAGTTACTACAATATGAACTTCTATCCTCATATAAAAGTCTAATGGTCTTCTCTAGATTAGCTAATAAAGTCAGTTCCCAACTTGAATGAATTTGTGCTATTATGTGAGTCATAATGAGACTTTCCCTAAAAATGTAAAAATAGTAGGGAAAAATTGAGAACTTTTGGCTATGATACAGTCTAATCAAAATATTATTATAGAGGCAAAACTGATGACACCCCTCTATTTAAAATACTTCTAAATTTTCTCCTTATTCTTGGGCTAGAGACCAGAATTTTGAACAGAGCCTATAAGTTCTAGCATGGCCTTACCCCTGCTTACCACACTAGCCTCTCCAACTTGCTTTTCATCTCAACAAGCCTTGTTTCCTTAGCTGGAACACCCAACTTTTGTCACCTGTCTTCCTCACCTAGCTAACCCTTTCCCATTCTTTCTCTTATCTTCTAGATTCTTCTATAAGGCCCTGTACACTTCCATCACACTCATTTTTCAATTGTTCCATGTTTGACTTCCCCTAAGATGTCTATTTATTCACCATTGTACTGAGCCCTAGCATAGAGCACCAATGATTCAGAATCTTATCTGATGAAGGAGTGACTGACTTCAGATGACACCCAAGCCAGCTTCCCCACTCCAACAGCAATAAAACCTCTTCCACCACCATAGAGACAATGTGAAAAAAAGCTCCCTTCTTGCAATGACATAAAGGGAATCTCATTCCTTACCACGTGTTTTTGAGTTAAGAGAGGGACTTGTTTCTATTTTACCTGTAAATATAAGATACTACATTTGTTTTGGAAAGTGTTTTTTTTCCCCCACCCAACCAGCTTAGATAAGCAACAATAACAATTTTTAAATCAAGTATCTGATAAGAGTCTAGCACTCAGAATTTATAATAGAACACTAAAAACATAACAGTATAAGGACAAATAACCCAATGGGCAAAGGATTTGAATAGATATTTCTCCAAAGCATATATGCAAATGTCCAACAAAGAAACACATGAAAAAATGTTCAACATCATTATTCATTAGGGAAATGCAATCCAAAACCTCAGAGATACTGCTTCTCACACCACTAGGATGTTTATAAATACAAGACACACAATAACAAGTGTTGTTGAGGATATGGAAAAATTGAAATCTTTATACATTGGTGGAAATATAAAATGGTACAGCTATTCTGGAAAATAGTTTGACAGTTTCTCAAAAAGTTAAACAGAATTACCATGTTATAGGCTCAATCGTGTCACCCCACCCCTAAATTCATATATTGAAGGTCCTACCCTCAGTACCTCAAAATGTGATTTCAGTTGTAGATAGAACCTTTAAAGAGCTAATTAAGGTAAAATGAGATCACTTGAGCTGGTCCTCACCCAACATAGCTGGGGTCCTTAAAAGAAAAGGAGATTAGGATACAGACATGAGCACATAGCAAGATGACCACGTGAAGACACAGAAAGAAGGTTGCCATCTAGAAGCCATGGAGAGACCCCAGAAAAAAACAAACCTGCAGATACCACAATTTCAGACTTCTGGCCTCCAGAATGGTAAAAATAAATTTCTGTTGTTTTAAAAAACAAAGCAAAAGCAAATAAACAAACCAAAATCCCCTATTAAGATTTAAGAATTTCTTCCGTCCTTTACATCATTTTCTTGATAAAAATTCCCCCTGGAAAACAATAGTACTGAAGGGTGAAAAAGCTTCACATTAAAGACAGAGAGCAGAGCATAAAGAAAATGATAAAAAGCTATATGGTACCCTAGTATAAAGCCTATTTTGGGGGGTAATCAGATGACCATTATAGATTTTTTTAGAATCAAGGAATCTACATTTGCCAGAACAAATGGCCCAGAACTTCAATGAACTGCATAAATCAGAATGTTATCAGCTTTCACTCTACCTGTCTTCTGATGAAATTTGCTTATCATGTCCTACTAAATTTGCCATTATCTGCCATACCTAAAATAAAATGATTTTTAAAATTCCCTAAACAATATTAGAAATGCATTTTAAATATAGGGTCCATTTGGTTACTGTTCTATATTCCATTTCATGTATTTATTTTTGTAGCTTTCTTCACTTGTTTGGTACAGTTTAGTTCAAGCTGTAATGGTAAAACCAAAGATAGACATATGTTTAGGTCACATTTACTCTAGTCTTTTAAACCATTCTTTCATAACTCTGCAATGAAACTAAAAGAGATGTGGTTTGAGTGGTTGTGAGGATTTTTTTATTCATTTGTGCCAAGTTCCACATTATAGTTATCTCCTTGCTATCACCCAAATACAGGCTCAATTCATTCAAAAATTGGTCTTTGTGCTAACACTATGGGTCCATTCTTCTGGCTATATAAAATTAACTCCAACTTACCCTTGTCTCTGTCTCAAAGTTTTGTTTTGTTTCTTTGTATTCTTTAGTTGTATTTCTTCTATTGCTCAATGAATAGGGAAAAAAAACATAAGAATTCAATTTGTAAATTCTGAGCCTCAGATCCTCAGGGAGCCTATCTCTGCCTCAGGTTCCTTAGTGGAAGCAATAAAAATTCTCCATGAGGTGGATGTTTTTAGACTGTGTGAAAGGGCCTCTTTTCTCTTAGCCTTAAATTAGAGGATTATAAGAGTCAGTTTAATTTTCATTCAACCTTATCTGTTTGGAGTGTAACAGTTCAAATTTAAAACCATTTTTCTTTTCATAAGCCTCAAATGAATTATATTTCAATGTGTTCGAATACAATAAGTCAAAGAAAAGTGACAGTTGATTGTGTCATCTAGCCAGAAGATAGCAGAAATATTCCTGCTCGGGTTGAGGTCCAAGATTAGGTCATGTGATATGATGACCCAACCTATCACGAGAACCAAAACTGCCAGTTTCCTAAATCAGGACAACTATGCCTGAGGGGAATGGCACTCATCCACATAAGATGGCTTCCTAGCCTATCTGGTATGGCTATTTTCCTGAGATGGCACACAGGATCTCTAGTGAAGAGACTTCCCCATTTCTAATTACTCATGTCAGTATCATATCAGTAAAGGACTATCCCACAATGGGGGAAAATACAAAGATGCATTTTCTTAAGTGGGATATAATTATGTTTAATAGATATTTAAAATAGTTCAAAATGAACATATTCTTTTCAAAAATGCCTACTCCTGTTCCCAGGACCCAGGCCCAAGTGTGGAAAGAGTCTAACCAGACATGTCCTTTCATTAACAAGTTGGCCTTCTGCAAGAGAGGAGCTTGGGCTGGGTGATTGCCACCATCCCCCATAAAACCACCCAGAAAATCTGCAGACTCAGTGCCAGGAAATGAAGGAGAGTCTCAAAAAAGGAGTTCAAGGACTTCTTATTTCCTTCTGTGTTTCAAGCTTGAAAACTCACTGCCAAGAAGAGTGGGAGAGGCAGCTGCCATTTCAGTAAACCCGTTCTCCTCCTGTAAACAAGCTGTGAGTTGGTAAACAAGCAGTAAGTTGTCCATGAGAAAGAACTGGCCTTCTGAGAGAATTGTTCTCGGGTTTGTTGTACAATGAGGAAATGAATTCTTAAGGAGTTTGCTTCCAATCAAAACCTATGTTAGTTTGTCTATTTCTAGCATTTCAATAGGCAGGCTGAAAGTCTCACAAGTAGGAGAGTAGATCCAGGAATGCAAGGGGTTGAATAAAAGAGATGAGAGAGAAATGGAAGTTGGTATCAGGAGCCAAGCTTGCCAAAGAAGCTTCAAGAGATCAATAAGTTGCCTAACATAAAAGTCAGAGGAGAAAAGGAATTAGGGACTTTGGATGCTAGAGGATGATTCAACTAATTAAAATAAGTGTATTTAGAAGCTAGCATGTCAAAAAGCATGCAAAGGTTATTTTTAGTTTCTTCTTACTCCTTGTGTTATTTCCATGCTCTATTATGTTTGCTTCATGGATAGGGTTTCATTAGTCATACGCCATATTTACTAAAATCTGAGAAAGTGAGAAGCCTCATTCTAGACCTTGACTACACCGGATCAGACTTCTTAAAGCAGCACAACATCACCATCTAGTGTCCAAAACCTAAAACTTAAGTCAAATGTCACAGACCTATAAAATCAGACAGGTGCGTAAGGGAGAGACAATTATTCAATAGATAAGGAAACTGAAATTCTGAGAGCTTAAGTGATTTATTCACTTGTTCTTAGAACTATGAGAAAACAGATCTCTTGACAACCCACCCAATCCCGGTGATCCAAACCCAATTCAGTGATAAGTGAATATAACAGTCATTTAGCATTCATATGTTCTCAATAATATCCTGTAACATGTTAAAGGACACAGCAACAAAAGGGGGGAAATCCTCTTTTATACTAGTCTAGACCTCTAATCAACAGATCTGCCCTCAAGTTAAACTATTTAGGTGACAAATGGAATGTTATCAAAAGTGGACAACCAGTTAAAAGGAACTTAAATAAATACAGATGTAGTTTAAAAAGCACCCAAGGAGTCCTGGACCAGTGTAAAACAATAAGGGCATTAGGTAAGGCCAAGTCATTTCCCAAGAGGCTTTTTGTTTAATAGCCTATGAGATTCAGTTTATCAATTTCAAAGGACATGTGTTACCTTATTCACATTTAAATATTTTGTTTACAAGTAAAAATAAAATTTCTGAATATTTGCTTATCTTCACCAGCTGTTCTATTTCATCAAAACTTCAAAAAACAGATCATAATAAGAATTTAAAACAATGGCTATGGTTCTTCCATTAATAACTTCCACTATACTGCTAATTTCCTTCTTTAAAAGCTTTATTTTAACCCCTCATTTGTCTAATTTGCAGACACCCTACCCCTATTATTTATGAACCCATATTTAGTAGCCTATCTCCTTATCAGTGACCTCAGGAGACCGTGGCTGAGCTTGAAGAAAAGGTGAGAAAGCACCTAGACGGAGTGTCTTTTCCATCTCATTCATGGATCCAGTATCAGGTAGATGAATTATAATTCTCCATCTCTGTTTGCACCAAAGACCTTCAACCTCCTTTCTTCTGGCTCCCCCTGGATTATCAATACCTACTATTCAGGGAAAATGGTACAGACAGCTAACAGTGCTGGTAAGGCTTATGGTGCCTATGGTTTTTTGATATCCACAGCTTAGCTGACCACTTATGACAAAACCCCCTGCCATCAGAGCACTAGCTTAGCTGGAGTCCTGTCAGGGCCTCTATTGCCCTTCCTGCCCCAATTCCATGTTTGCCTGAGGGTTACAAGGTTTTAATCAAAGGCATAAAGCCAGGATTCTCAAGAAGGGGTAGGGAGCTTATCAGAATCACCTAGGGAGATTTTCCTAATTATAACCCCCCACACACCTCATCCTCTCCTTACAGAGGGAGTGTTTCATAACCCTCAGGTATGTTGGGGAGGGAAAAAAGAAGTTGAAACCCAGTGGCTTCAAGCAATGAGAGTGGTGAGGTTAATCTTCTTTTGATTCAGATGGAAAATACTTCAAAAGAGGGAAATGAAACCTTGTCTCCTAAGGATGAAACTATAATAAAACCTTAATTAATTTGGACCCCATTAATTCAAAACGTTTGATAATTAGAAAAATGGTTAGGTTAAAGTTTACCTTTCCTCTAGCTGGGGGAAAAGTGGTTGAAGATTACTTTCCTGTACCTAGGAAAAATGAATTTGCTAAGCAAATTAATATTTCCAAAGAGAAAAACATTCCACTGATTAGGCAAGTAGTTTCCAGACAATGTAGTTACATTTAATAGATAAACAAGTGGTATTGTAATTACAAATCACCTCTTTCTAGTCATTAGAATAAATTCCCCCCAAGGACCCAAGGACCCTTCCTAGGCAGCACTCAAGGAAAAAATGTTATCTATTGGAGGTAATGAAATTAAATTTGTTTTCAAACTTTCCACAAATGTAACTGACCTTCCCTCGGGTTAGGCCAAATTTCTACGGTTGCAACCAGAAAGCAACCCTCGTATCTTTTACTGCTTCTGTGTTTCAGCAAGTCAAGTGGTACCTTGTTCAGGTCTTTATTTCGGGAAAGAGCAAATAGACAATACTTGGGGAAAAGTAAGAGTTAAAGATGAGAAGAGCCTGGCTTTGCAATAATGTGTATATACAACTGGTTCAGTGTCAGTATTGGTTTAAAAATGTGTGTATTAGTATTTCCTCAGATGTTTTTAGTTCCGTATTTTGTGAAAAGCTATTCTTTGGGGGTGGAAATTGGGGGGAAGGAATAGGGAAAGAAGCCCTGTGGCCAAAACCTTTTGGGAAATGATCATTTAAACAGAGTCAAAAAAGTTGCCTCACTGAAGGACTTCTAAGAGCCTTTCTTAAGCAAATGGGCAATGTCCATTTCCAAGAGAATGGTACAACCCTTTCTAAAGTTACTTTAAAAAGGAATACTTTCTTCACTGAACAAACTGTAACATTATCCCGATGCTCCGTGAACACTCTTTGGGAAACACTAACAATTAATGAGTATCCTCAGAATTCCAACAGTTAACTAAAGATTTTCTGTTGCCTAATTATTTCAATCCAGGAAGCAGAAATAATAACAAAAACCTATACCCCACATTATTATATTCATCCACCCCATTCCATTTGAGTTTCTTAACATTTGCTGGCTGTACCCTGAGGCTTTATGAACTGAAGTTCCTGTGGTTTGATTTAAAATATTTTAATTAAGTGAAGCTTTCTGCCCTAAGGCTTTCTAAAGCAATTTTCAAAATCTCAGAAACAAACAAATAAACATTATACCAGTGGAGCTACCATCAACAAACCACAACCATTTCCAGGCCCTCATTTCTTGCTTTGTTTTACTATGCAAAGAATTATTTTATTAGAAATGACAATAAATCACAGAGTTGGGCAATGTAGTACCAAAGTTATGTGCCCTGGGCAGGGTGGGAAATACCAAGTTCACCCAAAATACCTTCAGCCACTGGAGAAGTCATCCGCTATAGGGGGTTGTTGTGCCAGTATCTAACTTAGCCTAGGATCATCAAAACTTTCCTGGTGGAGAATTATTTCTGATTTCCCTCCAAAGTGTTGTTTTCATTTTAGGAGTACCAATACACATTTTAAAGTGGTTTTTGGAAGAACTCAACAAGGATTTGAGGAGATAGGACAGCAGAGTTTCTCAAAGTGTTGTCCTAGGACTAACAACTTCAGCATCACAGAAAACTTAGAAATGCAAATTCTAAAGCATAAGCTTTGAAGTCATAAATAACTCAATTTGATGTTACTTAATCTCAATTTGATATTATTATCTTACTAACTTAATCTTACTTGGTTTCTTAATCATAAAATGATTTTTTGCAAATAATATTATCTATCTCAAAGGATTGCTTGGGAAAAAGGAAAAAGATGATATATGTAAATCACTTTCTGTAGTGCGTGGCAGTACTCAGCTTAGAGACAAAACAGTTAAGTAATTTATCAGTGTAAGGGCCTATTTAGCCAGAGCTGCTCCTCGGTTGAACAGCCATTTTGTTGTTTATGCAGTAAAACTTAAACTGACCCTCCCCCCAACAAGGGAACTTACTTAAAAGCAAGTCTGGGAAACCAGTAAAATATGGTCATCTGTCCCTGATAACAGAGCCCAAATACAAGGGCGGGTCAGGTCAGGTGGAGATAACAGAGCCCGAATGCAGGGATGAGTCGATGAGTCGGGTCAAGTGGAGACATCCAATCAGTGGAGTACGAATATTGTCTCCCTAGCTACCAAGAAGTGTGGGCCCCGCCTTTTGGGCACCAATTCTGACCAAGGTGATAGGGTAGTTCAAATAGCTACTCTGGGGTGAACTGTAATTCAATTGGCCACCCGTGTGTGACCTAGCATGACTGTGCAGCTTTCTCTGTGTTGCAATCTCATTGGCCACCTATGTGTGGCCACACTCAATCACATGGCCTTTGCTCTATAAAAGTTAGTCTGTGAGGCTGGGGGTGGTCGGCCCCTCTATAAGAGGCAGCCCCGACCAGTTGGTTGGATTCTCAATGCTTGGCGTGAAATAAAGCTTTGCTTTACCTTTGCTTCGATTAAGGACCTAACAATCAGCTCACTATTTAGGGGAGAAGGAAAGATCTGCTTTGAGGGGAAAACAAACTTATCTTTTCCCTGTGAAACTCATTCTAGAATGGCTAGCTCAAGGCACCCTGGTGTACAGTGACCCTTTCTAACCTGTGTACTAACCTAGTGTACTGTGAACCTTTCTAACCTGTGTTCCCTAATCTTATTCAATGTATGAAATTGGTCTTTGCTACCCCTGTAGATATATTTTTACTACAATGACCATCAGACAGGACATTTTGGTGAGCTGGTTGTGTGATCTGGTAAGAGCAGAACTACAACTCACTGTGAGTAAGGTAAGAGGTGGCTCACCTTTACCCAAGGAAGATCTCACATTGACTGGAACCAGGTGAGAAGTGGGCCTCTGGAGTGCAAGAGAATGCTATCAGGACAGTGAATGGTGCCAAGGGCTGAGCAGCAAGGGGACAGGGGATAACGTGCATTCACAAGAGCCAAGGTGCTGTGACCTCTCCAAGGGTGATTTTAGTTAATCTTTCTAACACCCCTAGGAGGGAGGTCCTATTCTTCTTCCCCATTTTACAGATGCAGAACCTGATGATTAGAATCATTAAGTATTTGGGCCCAAGGTCATGGAGCCAGTATCCTGTCTGCCCTCCCTCTGGCTCCCCACCACGTGCCCCACTAGCTCTCAATCCCTGGGTTGCTATTATGGACACTACAGCAGTGATTGTGTTGGAATTATTGCTGAATTGCTTAGTTTTGTTCTGAGCTTTTCAATTCCTTCAAGTACACTACTAAAATTTCTAATGTCCCAAAGTGTGCTGAGAACACAGAAAGGATGATAAGCACTAGGCTAGGTTTTAATGGTAAGTTTCTACTCAGGTATTCTGACCCTGTGCCTTGCCTTTAGAAACCACATTGCAAAGCTTTGGCCTCCTTTGATCCTGTCTCCCACTAAAATGAGTTTCTCTAGAGCAGGTTTAAAGCTCATATTTGTATTCTACCTTGAATGCCTACAGTGACCCAGAGTCTCATTTCCCATCTTCCCCTTTGGAATTCTCCCTGTGGCTTCTGTTTCCTGCTTTCTCAGTCTGAATTCTTAATTGGCCTTATCTCCCCCTCATCACCCCTGGCCCTGCTTGTAACCAGTCCCTCAGGAAGAGCCTCATTGTTAATAGCGCAGGGAGTGCTCCCTTTCCATTTGCTGGAATAACCTGGGGACTGTAAACCTGTGCGCCAGGAATCAATTGAACCCATACAGTTTAGCACTTTTGCAGCTTTTCGACCCCCCGCCTGTTTTCCAATATCATCTTATCAGTTCCCTTCTGATCCAATCCATTACATGAAACTGAAGTATACTTCATTTATTAGCTGCTCTTTTAAAATTCTGTTAAGACTTGGGGAACGGAAAAAGGCGAAATGATAAATGCTCAAAAATGGAAATTTTGGTCATTTTGGGAAAGGGGTGTTGAAGCCTAGGTACTTGAGGGGTTTCATTATATACTTCAAAGTAAAATTAACACTATTTCTGGGTTTTATTCATGCCTTTTGAAATACACATCCATGCTGGCAGCATCCCGTCTCCTACTCTTAGTAACCTCGTATTTAAGACTGATTGATCCTCTTATCTTTCAGTAAGACTTCTTGGCCTTTGAAGAGCATTTCCTGTGTCATTAAGATTTTCATTTCCAGTTCTTGAAATAGACAACAAATACCACTTTTCTAGTTTTATGGGACAGTTGGGCCCTTGTCATTAGCAAACACTTCAGGTTTCTGAACTGACATTTTGTTCAAGAGGATATCAGCGGAGCTAATTATGCTGCATCTTTTTGCCGTAGAGCAGTTGGCCTTGGTAGAGCGGCTCCTGTATTCAGAACTTTGCAAGTTGGGTTAGGTTGTTCTCAGGACAAAGCAATCCCTCTGATACCATATCAAGAGTCCATGGTATTGCTGCCTTGGCGTCTATTTTGTGTGACCAAGTGACATGTGGGGGCCTTAAACTGATACTAGCCCACCTCATGCAAGCCCTAGATAACAGCCCACAGAGTCACAAGTAAAAATTCCCCAATAGCACTTGTGATCAGCAATCTCCACCCCCCCCACACACCTCTCTGGGTGTGCACCCCTTAGATAAGACCCCCATTGGGTTTACCCAAACCCTGTTCTTTTTGGCTTAAATTGACCGGTCAAGGCTTAGCCCAGATACTCCAAAGCATTCCACTCAAGGACTTTAATAAAGGCATATCTCTCTGTCCCTGCCTGTACTCTGCCTTGACTTTCCCATGTGGCCCCTCAAGGCATACCATGTACTTCTTCCAGGTCCTGTAAGTAATAAACTTCTCTATTTCAACTTCTCTTTTGATATTTTGTTGAACCATGGCCAACCATCCAGCACCCTATGCTCCACTTAATAAATGTTAATTTAACAAAGTCATAACATACAGTGACATAATTAGAACAACCAAGGTCTCTAGGACACTTCTGTGTCTTTATCAAAAATGACCCCAGAATTTATCTGCATAGACAATATGAAGAGAGATAAAGACAAGGTAAAATGTGTGGGGTTTTTTCAGGTATCTCCCTATTAACTTCAATAAAAGGTGGAAAAGAAAAAATAGTATTCTCAGAAGAAATGTTTTGTTTTTCTCATATACCTAAGTATTTGGTTTCAAAAAACAGCATGCAAAAAAACAACAAACAAACAAAAATAAAACCCAGCATGCATTGTCAGTTCTAGGAACTTTCTCTGAAGCAAAAGAATGGGGGCACTTTGTTTTTGGGGATTATTTGTCTTAATTTTGAAATCCACCTTGCACATCATCGCTGGGGATTTAGAGAATACTAAGCCCCTCCAAGCCCCTCCAATTCTTGGCCCAGAAAACATACAAGATTTCTTTATGCTGTAGTTAATGTCATAACCTATGTGTTGAAAGCATTCCTGACACTTCTTCTAAAAGTTAATCACGAAATCCTAGTTCCTCTAGCAAAGCATTAACTGAGACCTCAAACATTTGGCGATCAGGCACCAGCTGCATTTCTGATGTGCCCTCTTGCTGAACCTCCCCCATATATCTTAAAAAGGAAGCCTCCAGCATCTTAATCCTAACTTCATGTCACCATTCAAAAGATTACCAGGTCCAGATTTTCTTCATAATCTTCAAACACAAAAGTGGGTATTTTCTACCGAAGCTGGAGATAGGGAGAGAAAAACAAAGCTCTCCCTCTGTTCGCAGCTCAAACTAATCAAGATTTCAATCATCCTCAGGCAACTTGCTGGACAAAACCAACCAGATCTTTCATTTCTTTATCTACCATGACCTCAAGATGGCACAAACCAGAGTGCCATGGATTGTTTTCCTTATGATTCATGGAATCTTTCCTCTTCCTCTTAAGTTCACAGTATTCTCTTGTTTACTGAATGGCAGCCCCTACCAGATAAGTAGGTGACAGCATTCCTAAGAAGGAAAGAATAAGAAAAACCTCTGGTCTGAAAAACAAAAACAATAGACATTTTTAAATATTAAATTCTTGTGCTAAAACAAATATACAGAGTTCACTCAGGGTATGATCCTTTTCTTCCCAGGACTTCTATCTCTGATGTGATATTTTTTTCAATATTTTCATTTTCAGCAAATGTTACCTCAGCCCATCGGGAAAAGGTAAAACCCAGAACTTCCAATGGGAATTAATTGCAGATTCGCTTTTCATTATGTCTTTAAATTGATATGTAGTAGATATATTTGTGGCTGTGATGACCTCTGTAAAGACAGCAGCAGTATAACTGACCTAAGAATGTAAAAGAAGAAAAAGTAGTCTGTAATTAAATTCACATTCCATAACTTTCCACCCAGCCATGGGCTAAGAGAAAAAATGGTTTTCAGTTGTGGTGAAAGAAGTCCAGAGACATGAGGCAGGCAGGGGTGGGCACTTTTATGTGCTTAAAGTTAGGTCAGAATTTAACAGCAAGCTATCTGGCAAAACCAAGAGATGTATGAATAACCACGTTTTCCTAGGGGCTTCAATCTATACTCACAATTGGCCATGTATCCCTCATGCAGATGCAGTAATTTTCTTTAGAATTTTAGTTAAGTATGGCCTGCTAAGAATTTTTAAGAGTTATTTTGGACACTCATTATAATGCTGGGGCTCATTCGGGGGCCACCAGCTCCACATTTCCACTGCTGGTTTTTCTTCATTGACCAAGGAGAGCACAGTGAAGTTCACCCATCAGCTAATGTGGCACATTTAGGTTGTGTGCCAGTGAATTTGCACCTATTTAATTATGAAACATATACAACACACCATGTCCTGTTGATATCATCTTTCTTGCTTTTGACCCAAAAAGTAAATAAATAAATAAATTCAGAAAAAGCCAAAGTATCTATAATTTTTGGTATTTTTAAATATTTCTTCTCATTGACAATTCTTTCACAAAACAAATGGTATTGTTTTAAAAGAAAGCTTTATTTGTTGGCATATATCCGGTTGTCTTTGCAGAAGGTCTTGCTACCATTCAGTAACTGTTTTGGGACAATGGTTTTTCATGAGCTCCGGGAAAAGGGTAACACTGTTATCCTTTTCTCTTATTATTTCAAGATTTACATGGAATATTTTACTTGAACGTTTTATCCCCTTAAGATTCCTTTCTCAGTTGTTCCTTCATTACTTAGCGATTCTCTATTTTGCACATTGCAAGGAAGCATTTGCCAGATTTTCGTGGCTAGTATTCAGATACTCTGATCACAAAAGAACACAGTAAATGCTATCTCATATTAAACCATTTGGATTTATATCTGGTAATATTATTCCTACTCATCATTTTATTTCTTTAGTCCTATGCATATAATATCCATTCAAAATCATTTATAGATCAATTAATGGAAGCATGAAACCATGCAAGCCCATGATCCATCAAAATTTATTTGGACTTTTTTTATAGAATATGAACTTCTTAGACTGTCACTATTTCTTTTCAAATAGCCTTTCACTTCCCCAGAGATCTATATACTAAGAGAACTATACATTAATGTCATCAAAGAAAATATAGACTTTGGATTTAAATTCTAGCTTATCCTTTTGCTGGTTGTATGACATTGGAAATAAAAAATAAGTACAGTAATATTTACATAATAAGGATGTTCTCAGAGTCAGAATAATTTGCTTTAAATGTCTGCCACACAGCAGGCATTCTATGTGTTGAATTTAGTATTTTTTTGCAATAAAAAATCTAAGAAACCCTTAGAACTTACTACACTCACCAACTAAGTTTATTGCTATCCTTTCTAGATCCCTAAATCAAGGTTTCTGAATCAAGGTAGCAGTGCAAGGGTTGGCCCACAGACTGTGTCATTACCAAGAGCGAGAAATAGCAAGATAATAATAAATAGTGATAACCAAACTATCCTATTAGATCTTCACAGTGAGTTTGAATGTAAGACACGCAGAGATCAGATGTGAAGTGGAGCAAATGTAAATGAATGTGTGAAAAGCGGGTAGTATGCAAAAGCCCTGAAAAAGCCAAAATAAGAGGAGAAGTCAGGAATGGGATAGAAGCAGTTCACTTCAGTAAAAGAGGTAGAAAGAAGCGACTCTTGGCAATAAAGGAGCAGTGAACAAACCCATTCCAAGAATGGCTCATGGAGGTGTTATTGCTCCTCTAGAACATGTTGGGTCTCCTAGATGTTCAGCTGTGAACAACCCCTATCAGTGTTTCTTTATTTTCCATAATATTTATCCTTTGTTAAAAAAAAAAAAAAAGTCCTCCACAGTGTTTATCTCTGTGTCTTGTGAACAATCTGAGCATCACTTATGTGGTATTGGAGATTGAGAGGTGGGAGAAGCCAGGGGGAACAGATTGACACATGGTAGGTCACCTCATTTCTTTTTCAGCTCCTTTTTCTTTCCCTTTTTGTCTCCATTCTTTCACCTCCATCACTCAATTGATCTTTGTGTTGAAAAGGATCTTAAAGGTCACACAAGCTAATTATCCACAGTGACCTTTGCTGTTCAGTTCCAACCATTAATCCTCCTTCCTAACTATACCTCAGTTTTCCCCTTTGGAAACTCTACCTTCCTCCTCTGAAAAGGATGGTGATTGTACCCTCAAGATCCTCTCAAGATGCTGAAGGTATCTCTAGAAAGTCCTCCTACCAGCTTGTGCCTGTTCTCTTCCTTATTGAGCCAAGAAGTGAGTACAAATTTTAAGTTCATTTAATATGATTCTCTCTCCAAAGACCTTACATCTTACAGGGAGAGACTAAAGTCAGAGGAGTAATTGACATTCTTTCATTTTATCATTTTCTTCCCCCCACCCCATTCACTCTGTTTTAACTATACTCCCTCCTTCTACACATTTGGCAGTTGTTTTTCCATCTCTCTGCTGTACTTTTGCCCCAAAGCCTCACATGGCTCATTCCAACCAGGTTTCTAATACCTTCCACATTATTCTCTACCCTTTCTGTGTTGCCCTTCAGAACCTGTTTTGTTATTTTAGAACATTACCTCTACTCCATGAGTTGTACATTTATTTATTAGTTTAGTATCGGGTTCCTCCACTAAAAAATAAGCTCCACAAGACAGGGCCTTTATTCATTCTCTATAGTATCCCAGTGCCTGGCTCTTATAGATACTTAATAAATATTTAAATAAAGCAAACATTTATTCATTTCTGTGATGATGTCCCTCCATTGTGGAGTGCTTATGCTAACTAGACCTTTTTTTTTTTTTTTTTAATTTTATTTATTTGTCAGAGAGGGAGAGAGAGCGAGCGAGCACAGGCAGACAGAGTGGCAGGCAGAGGGAGAAGCAGGCTCCCCGCCGAGCAAGGAGCCCGATGTGGGACTCGATCCCAGGACGCTGGGATCATGACCTGAGCCGAAGGCAGCCGCTCAACCAACTGAGCCACCCAGGCGTCCCCTAACTAGACCTTTTGACTGGACTTTATCTGTTTCAAATTTGGTCCATCAGAGTCTCTTAGCAATCCCTAGCTCTCACAAACATTTCCTTCTTGACTAAGTTACCTAAGATGTTTAATTTCGCTTTTAACAAATGAACTCCCATGTACACACTTCTTACTCAATGTTTAAATTTCTTGCAACACATACTTCCCTGAGTAGACACCAAAAGAAACTGGAAACTTACCAGCCTACAACTTTCCATCTTAGAAAATCCTTTCCTTCTGTTATAGATCCTAGTTCAGCCCTCTGAAGCAAAAGTAAACCAACTTTATGCCTCTTCAACTAATAAAAGTAAATAAGATTAAAGTAAGCAACAAGGAGATGGTATGAATGGTCAATATTACTAACCTGTGAGTAGTTATTTGCATCTCAAACAAGAAACTCATTAATCCAAAAGAATTTAGAGTTTCTGAATAAACACTAGATGAGAGGACAAGTTATTTAGCATATGTTCTTGTTCTGCTTCTGCCCTATTCTATCTGCTGATCTTTCCCCAACAATTTGTATCCCATCTTCTCTCTCAGTGGGCCTCTGCCTTCAGCTCAAGTCATGGTCTAAGGGTCCTGGGATCAGGGCCTGCATCAGGCTCTCCGCTTGGCAGGGAGACTGCTTCCCCCTCTCTCTCTGCCTGCCTCTCTGCCTACTTGTGATCTCTCTCTGTGTGTCAAATAAACAAATAAAATTTTTAAAAAGAACAACAAAAAGAAAGAGAAAAAAAACTAAGAGGAAAAAAGACATATCAGACCAATGCAAACATTGTTTAGCAATTTCCATCCATACACCCCTCTCCACCTATTCCTCATCATGAGTCTGAATATGTGCTACTGTGATGAATTATATACAGCAACTTATCTATAGTGTGACAACCTGGCTAAGTGTGACCTTAGTCATCTAACACACACTTATTGAATAAATATAAAATCTTCTAATTCTCAAAGGACTCAAAACTTTGAAATTTTTAAGTTAGAAGAGAATTGAGGTTTTTAGCTGAGAGAAACATGCCAGATAAATAGAAAAATAACCTGATTTCTGAGTCAATAAAATGAGGCAGTAGACTAAGGAATTTAGAACAGAAGAACATAGTCATAGATCACTGAGAAGAATGGCTAAAGTGAAGAACTAGGTTTTGTATCCTAAAACTGCATTTACCTATTCTCATGTAGTGTGCACTTGGATTAGCTTTACACCTGTAATAAAATGGTTTTGAGAGCCCGTGAGCATGTCACTGCTGTGACAACTTACTAACCTCGAAAGGTAAAGGAAAACAAAAAGGTCTACATTCCTAAGGCCAAAGCCATGAAAAAAAAACTCTAATGGGGCATAAGCAGTAAATTGTCATCACAACTCCTCTTTCCTCTCAGAACCAAGCTTCACATTGCTTCACATACCCCTAGCCTTGGGTTATCTTTTACTTAAATTGCACTCTACTACCCTGATTTCTAGCAGGCATAAGTAATTCTTGCTCCTACTATCTCCAGTCTTCTTATTTCTTTCAACAAAACTATACTAATATGAATTCTCCTATTCAACTGATTCTTAAAATTAATTTTATAGAATTATTAGCCAGCCCACTTAGTGACATAATTTTATTATTTTGCTAACAATAAAAAATGTGGAGAGCAGCAATATGCAGCTAAAGCATTGGGCAAAACTTGTAAAAAAATAAAACTTTCTTTCACATGAATATGTCTCTCTCATATCTATACTCTTTCTACTTCTATAGCTAAGATCTGGTTCTGGCTTTCATCAACTCTAAATTAGACAACTGCCAACTCTAACTTAGCCTCCTAAGTGCCTCTTACTTAGAACATCAATATCCTTCAATTCACCTCTTATAACATTAAGCAGTCTTTCTAAAATACAAGTGGAGAATACACATTCTATCCCAGGTATGCAGATATAAAATACTACATTTAAAAACACCTGAAAGCTGCTGAATAAGAATCTCATACTTTAGGATTTAGAAAAAGACACATCAAAACAAGTAAATTTTTAAAAATCAATTTAGAAGTTTTGCCTTGGTTCATAGTAGACACAAATAAACAAATAAAACTGCATTGTGCTAACACCTTTACAGTTATTATAAGATAGCATGGTGTCTTGTATTTTTGAATTGAATATTTCAATTTCAATATTCATATTTTCCACATTGTTATCCTACTTATGTTCACACATGATACAGTGAATTCTTAGAAAGTTCGGGTCAAAAATTGCTTCTTTTCCTTCAAAACTCAGCTCAGTACCTAGAAAATGGAAATAAAATATAAATTTTTATTTTAATTTTGCATTTTCATTTTGGAGCCTAAATTCTTTTTGGAGTGAAAGTAGCAATACTCCCCTATCCACCAACACTGTAAACAGGATTTAGGTCAGGAGCTTGTAGTGGTCATCTTTTCTACCACATGATAGAAACCCCATCTGAAAATAAAGCCTTTAGCAAGGAAAGCAGGGCCTAGAGAGGGACAGAAACAGATTCTTGCTTAGATTATCAGAGTAGCAAAATCTAGTTGTGCTTGAAACCAACATATTATCTAAACATGTTCGAAAAATCATGCAATACAATGTCTTTTAGCAATCTGAGTTCAGTTTTAACACTGCAACCTGAACACTTAGGACAAATACAGCAATCTGTTCTTTATAAAACATCAAGGTGAGAAAGAAAATCTAGAAAAAGAATGAGTGGTCTTCCTCCTACAGAAGATATACTCACTAATATTGAGGATCTGCCAGGCTTTCTTTGTGGAAATTGTTAGAGATTCCAGTCATTTCTTCGTCTAATTACTGTACCTTACCCAATCCCTCTTCTAATAAACTTTCCAGAGTCTGCTTCCATACCTTGATGAATGAGCTATTTTGGGGCCTCCTCCCAGTCACAGCTGATTTTACCCAGAGTAGGTACTATATTCAAATTGACAAATCCAATTCTCTCTCCTGAAAAATTTGAAGTTCTCTAATCTCTGGTAACATCTAGACTGAAAGGACATAATTTGGTGTGCACATTTTTACACATGCTCATTAAAAAAAATCAAATAAACAAGGAAAAAATGTGTTGCTGTTATAGTAGAGAATGAAGCTAAATGTCCAATATGCAACAAAAGATACAGAAAGATAATAACTCCCTTGGTCTCAGACTTGTTATCATTCCATATGCTAGCTATAGCCCTCCTAATGTCTGGTTACATTCAATATATTCTCCCCTCGCAACTTGATCTAGTTTGATTGGTTTTCAGCTACTTGCAGCCAGACAATCTCTGTCTGAAAAATGACCCATGTAGTGTATGTGAATTATTCTGAGATCCTTTAAATAAAAGTTAATTCAATTCAAAATATGAATAAATGTGTTTCCAACTTTTACATTCAACTCATGCTTTTAGTGACCTCACCTTTAAGACAAAAGCCACAAAGGCAAATTCTCTTGCCTATTATACACTGTTTTCAGGTTGTCCATTTTGATTCCTTAGCTTTAGCTGCTTGGACATTGATAGAAACCATCAAATGATTCAATACATAGAGGGAAAATGAAAAAACAGGTACAGGGACCATATTTTTAAAGCATAATCTCAGATGTACTTATGGGTACTTGTCACCAGAGTGATCCTTCTAAAACCCTAAATTGATCAAGCCATTCCTGCTTCAAGTCCTCTTACAGTGTTCCATTTCCTTCCATTTCCTTTGGTATACAAGGCAGACTTATAGATGCTTAGTGTTTCCCTACCTCTCCAACCCCATGTCCCCCCCAGTTCTTCATGTACACCTTAGCACTGATGAAAGTTTTTCAACACAGTATACCAGATGTTAGAATAAAATCAACATATCCTTCTGGGGTTTAAGGGCATTTCCAAAAGCTACTCTTGCAAGCACAAAATATATATGAAATATTCATGTTTGATTGCATAAATCTGTATATTCTGTTCAATAATATATACATAGTTGTTTTGAGATATATTTCCTTAGAACTAACAATCCATGGTGAGTTTTAAGACTATCTCATTTGTTTCTCTATTCCTAATTTCTGTTAGAGTGCCCAGCACAGATTAGGTATTCAATAAATATTTGTCAAGTAAGTAAATTGTAAACTACCATTAGATGAATAAAGTTGTATCTGTTCTGTGGTCTTGTGTACCCTGCACAGAACTCTGTAGGACAGCCGAGGAATAGGGCTTTGGTCATTCTAAATGCTTGTCATCTCCTGAGTTACCAACACATTCTTCAAGATACAATTAATTGTCATCTACTTGGAAGCTTTCCTCCACTACTCAAGGAAAGGTATCTCTGTGCTCCATAAGCACCTCTATTATGAAATTTAGTAGACTATATTATGGTTATTTGTCTGCTTAACTGTCCTCCCTACAAGACTGGGAACTCCTAGAAGGGGGGATTCATGTTTTACTCGCAGTTGCACCAGCACCTGGCCCAAAGTAGTCTTTAATGAACATTATGTTGAATGAATGAATGAGTGAATGATCCAGATAACCTGGAATAGATACATGGCCACCATCATTACAGGTCTTTGCAGGTCACCACTAAATGCAAAAATCAGTATAGTAAGGAACTATAAAACCTAGGATATGCCTCTTACCAAAACATTATCTGTTACTTTTCCCTTAGAAAAACTGAGAAAATGGGGAAGTTATGACCACAAATAATTTGAATGCAGAGATATTTCTTAATCACACCAAGAACTACTATACACTACTATTTCTTCCACATCAATGGACCTTACAACTAAGTAGTTATGAACTAAAAGAACAAAAACATCCTTCTTCCCAGATCCTTTCCTTCAGCCACATGTCCTATTACTCACAGAGACCCAGGTAACCCCTGCCAGAATCTACACCAGATTATGAAGGCATTTCAAACTATTCTTAGCACAACTAAGCACTTAAATGTGTTAGAAAATTAAACACTAATGAATTTGTCTGACAGCCCAAATATTTATCTTTTGCTTTAGAAATACCAAAGGGAGAAAATAGAAGTTTATGCAGTGTGGGTCATGGGCACATAGAATAAACAGCCAATCTCCAGTTCAGTATGTACCCTTCTCAATGTTAGGAAACCCTTCCAACATCACTGTGTCCTTTCTAATCTATAACACTTTGGGGAATCTGAAAATTGTTTTGCTGCCAAAGCATAGAGGGGGAAGGAGAGGCAACATGCCAGCTCCTCTTAAAAGCAAGCACAAAAGTGCCATTCTCTCACCCAGCAAAACAATAAGATTAGCTCTTTTATCACTAATTTTTTACTCTCCTTGCCTACTTTGTAAACATGGCATGGATGACTTTGCTCCTTATCAGCTGCAAACTGAATCTGCCTTTGTTGAAGCACAGTCAATCAGCAGGCGTTCTGTGCATACACTCAGTGATATACCCAGCTGAAAAAAGACAGACTTTCATTTTCCCTGGCAATATCAGAAAAAAAAAAAGAAGGAAAAACAAAAAAGACTCTTCTGTACAGTATAACCTAGAGTTCATTTACTCTGCCAGACAGAATGAGATTAAAAACCAATGAAGGTCAAAGCTATTAACATGTGGATCAGAGGGCACTTTGCCTGTTAGGATCTAGTTAGACTGGGCCTTTGTAATTGCCCAGTTTGTTTCCAACATGTCATGTAAACACTAACATTAGCTAAGGCCTGGGTGGTCTCAGGCTCCACACAGGCAGCTCAAAGGCCAGCTTTATCTTTGATTAGCAGCAAAAACATGCAACTCTTTATATACCAATTTGAATACTCATTGAACCTCTTCATTTTTGCTGGTGCCTCTTGGTTGTGACATTTCCAAATGGACCATAATTTGATTTCCCTTTAGAACCCTTCTGCTGTATGCTTTTTTTAAAGTATGTGATTGACAGCTTCGTTGCACAGTAGGCAACTTTAAGGACCAAAACATTAGACTTAACAAAGAATGCCCTTGATCATCAGGACAGACTAAGGAAATTTGAGTGCCAGTCCAGAAGTTAACTTTTTTTTATTAAATTACTGTCAACACACAATGAAACAGCTTCTTCCTCAAGCTCTGGCAGTAACATCTTTCCTTTGTTCTTATGTTTCCCCAAAATTGTAGCTGAACTCTGAGAACATTTTCTACACTAAATTTATCACTCTCAACACTTATTGCCCTTTGCTATTCCAAGCAAATAAGGCATGGAAAAGCTACACATAACTTTGAATGTATGCCCAAACCCTTCAAAAACAGCTGAGCAATATTTACATTTTTATTAATATTGGTACATGTAAAGGAAGCTCTTCTACTTTCCATACCTTCATTTTCTTAGGAAGCTCTTCTACCTTCAATACTTTCATTTTCTTCTCTACACACACATAACTCAGTCCTCAAATCCCAAACCCCTTTGAAGCCTTCCCTGATTACATTGACTAGCTCCTGTCAGGAGTCCTCCAATGTTATGAGTGCTTATGTATGAACTGATATGGTTTGCTATTGTTTCGTGTATACTTATGTCAGAGTCCTAAATTGTTATTTGTGGCGTTTTGTTTATTTCTTTTTAAAGAGTTTATTTATTTATCTATTTATTTGAGAGAGAGAGAATGAGCAGGAGGAGAGGTGAAGGGAGAGGGAGAACCAGGATCCCCAGTGATCCAGGAGCCCAGTGTGGGGATCACAGGACCCCCGGATCATGACCTGAGCTGAAAGAAGAAGTTTAACCATCTGAGCCACCCAGGCACCTCAGATTGTAATTATTTGTTAATTCCCATTTCTCCTGCTAGACTCTGAGCTTATAAAAGACAAACTCTGTGGTCCATCTTTCTATAACCAACATCCAGTGCTTGGGACTAACTTACTGGATGAATCAATCTTGAGAAGAGTAGAGACCATTTTGTAAAGAGTACTACTGCTTTACTCCCAATGGCACTGATATTATTTAAATTAAGCATACATGGATGTATGCATTGACTATAAGAATGGTGTAACTATTCTTAATAAAATCTTATATATACCATCTCTTTTGGACTTAAAAAGATTCCATAGAGTCTACTTACCCTCTTAAGTAATAATTTTATTATTACTTATTTTTCTTCTTATTTTTTTTAATTAGACAAATATTATTTGTTAATTGTTCTTACTACCTTGCTTTGGTTAGACTATTTAATTACAATGAGACAAACCCCCAATTAAGCTAGCTTTAAAAATCGGGACTCTCGAAAAACATGGCCCACACTGAGGAAATCTGCTGTCAGGCATTTACCCTTCTGTTCCTGTCTTCATTTTTGCTTCTCAAGTAACTATTCCATTTTCTACTCCACATTTACATAGTATATCACTGCCACCTCAACATTTTATATTCAGCCCTTGAGTCTATATAATATTTCAGATACAGAACCCAGAGAAGTCTGAATTGTTCTCGTCATGTTCCAATCCAATTTGGGGGATGGAAAAGCTAGCTGCCCCCCTCTGATTTATGTTTCTACTTCTAGTCCAATTATATATGGTCTAAGTCACAGGAAACATACACTACCCTTACCAAGGCTATGGGTGGCATATGTTCTCTGAAAAGGAAAAAGAAGAAAGAAAAAAAAGTCATCTACATTACACATATTTCTGAACATTTCTACATTGCACAAGAAAATCTGAATTCATTGTTTTATTATGTGTTAATTCAACAAATTTTTATTGAGCATTGATGGTTCAAGATTCTAAGATGGATTTCCAGAACCAAAGGGACTTGCAGACTCAATGCCAAAGATAATACACACTTCAATGGGAAATTAGTCATTGAAAGAGGTAATTAAAATACATTGTGATGTGATAAAGAGTACTGCCAGTTTTTCAACAAACAGTGTTAGAACATTTGGATATTCATATGCAAACGAATAAACTTCAACCTAAACCTCACACCCCATACAAAAATTAACTCCAAATGGATCACAGGCCTAAATAGAAAATATAAGACTATAAAAGACTTAGATAAAAACATAGGAGAAAACCTTCATGACCTGGAGCTAGAAAAGAGGTCTTATATATAACACCAAAAGCATGACCCTAAAAGAAAAAAAATTACAAATTGAACTTTTGCTCTGCAAAAGACACTCCTAGGAAAATGAATATATAAGTTATAGACCTCAAAACAAATATTTGCAAATTACATGTGTAAGAAAGGACTTATATCCAGAATACAGAAATATTCTCAAAACTTGATAGTAAAAATAAACAAATTCAATTTTTAAAAAAAGAAGGGTATTAGATTAAATAGAAACATCACTTAAGAGAATATATGGAGAAAAATAAGCACATGAAAATATGTTTAATTTAGTAGTCACTGAAATTTGTTTAACATTAGATAATCCATTAATATAAAATAAAAAACACATCATTGTCTTGACTGGTGGAATTAATTATTAATTTATTTATTTCAATACTTCTTCACAACAGAAAATCATACTAAACCAGGATTAAAAGGACAATCTGAGAGAGTGAGGCCAACATCATGGTAGGTGCATCATGGTGAGTCATTCCTTTGTTCTCTCCCCTTTGACTTACAAATAATCAGATCCAAAACCAAAAAAGAAAAAAAAAAAAATAGGCACCTCAACTCAGTATACCAGGACACCTGAGAGATCTAACCATCTGTGCCCTTGGGTAAATGAGACCGTGAAGGAGATGGGACAAAGCTTGTGGTTGCTAAGTAGGCTAGAGCAGGTCCAGGAATAGAACAGAATGACCTTTGTAGCAAAGGAGGTAAAGGGTGAAGGTGTGAGTGGGGGTTCTGTACAAACATGCTAGAGTGACCTGTAGCTCTCTCTGAGGAGAGGTTGCAGTGAGTAGGGGAAGGAAAAGGAAAGGGAAATAAGTAGACAGAGAACTAAAGGAAAGATTCTCCTGGTATCTTCCAGGGATTCTGGCAAGAGGACTGCTCATGAACATCTGGAACCTGTACCACACTACCCTCACTCAAAGATTCCCCTACTAGGCTGTGAGCATGCCCAAAGCCCTACTTACTAAGTATATACACCTCCCACCACTCTGACACCATGTTTTTGACTCCAGAATTTTTTTTTTTAATATGTAAGTTCACAACCCACAACCTTAGCAGCAGTCAGCTGTGATTAGAGAAACCAAAAACTTCTGGACCACCAGCACCACCTTCTGAAAAACAAAAGGAAGGTTCCAAATTATCCAGCTAACTATTAGAATCAAAATAAGCAAAAAAAAAAAAAAAAAAAAAAAAAAAAAAAAAAAAAAAAAAAAAAAAAAAAAAAAAAAAAAAAAAAAAAAAAAAAAAAAAAAAAAAAAAAAAAAAAAAAAAAAAAAAAAAAAAAAAAAAAAAAAA
>PISX010009194.1:0-77207 GCA_004024625.1 Mellivora capensis | reverse complement strand
CCTTCAACAGACGAATGGATAAAGAAGATGTGGTCCATATACACCATGGAGTATTATGCCTCCATCAGAAAGGATGAATACCAGACTTTTGTAGCAACATGGACGGGGCTGGAAGAGATTATGCTGAGTGAAATAAGTCAAGCAGAGAGAGTCAATTATCATATGGTTTCACTTATTTGTGGAGCATAACAAATAACACTGAGGACATGGGAAGATGGAGAGGAGAAGGGAGTAGAGGGAAATTGGGGGGGAGATGAACCATGAGAGACTATTGACTCTGAAAAACAACCTGAGGGTTTTGAAGGGGCGGGGGGTGGGAGGTTGGGGGAGCCAGGTGGTGGGTATTGTGGAGGGCACGCATTGCATGGAGCACTGGGTGTGGTGTAAAACTATGAACTCTGTTAAGCTGTAAAGAAATAAAAAATAAATAAATAAATAAATAAATACTATAGTTATTATACTGTACAAGTTTGCACCAAAAAACGACAAGAGGTAAACATTCTGGGAATATATGGTTAAAAGATTTCTAAGTGTAGTAAAAATTCCTGATGTTTGCTGTAGACTGCTAATAGAGGTAGAAAACACCAGATCATAAAGATGAAAAAATTCTATTAAATAAAAATAAACTGATTAGAAACCAAAAAAAAAAAAAAAGACTTTTTCTGCTTAAAAAGTCCCTTTAACATTTCTTGTAAGCCCAATTTAGTATTGATAAATTTTAACTTGTTTTCCTGGGAAACTCTATTTTTTTTTATTTTTAAAATATTTTTTAAATTTATTTTTAAAATATTTATTTTATTTTATTTTTAAAACTCTATTATTTAATGATAGTTTATCTGGTAGAGTATTCATGGTTTTACAGGGGTTTTCTTTGTTTGTTTTCTTGTTGTTTTGCCTTTTTTTCCCCTGCATATTGTACACATCATGCCCTACTTTCTGGCCTACAAATTTTCCTCTGCTGAAAAATCAGGTGATAACATTATAGAGTTCCTCTTTTATATAAATCATTGGTTTTCTCTTGCTGCCTTTCAGATTCTCTCTATCCTTACTATCTGACATTTAATTATGTGTCTTGGAGTGGACATCCCTCAGTTCTCATTTCATCTTTTTTCAGTATCTGTGCTTCCTGGACTTTGGTGTCTGTTTCCTCCTCCAGATTAGAGATGTTTTCAAGTATTATTTTTTTTCTTTAAATGTCTTTTTTAACTCTTTCTTCCTCTCTTCGCTTTCTAGGACCCCTACAATATGAATTTTAATACAGTTGATGTTTTCCCAGCATTATTGTAGCTTATTTTAATTTTTAATTATTTTTCTTTTATCTTTTTCTCTTTGGTTTGGATGATTTCCACGACTCTGCCATCCATATTACTGATCTGTTCTTCATCAACCAATCTGCTCTTGATATCCTCTAATGCATTTTTTTAAAATTTTTATTTATTTGTCAGAGAGAGGGAGAGAGAGAGAGAGAGAGAGAGCAAGCACAGGCAGACAGAGTAGCAGGCAGAGGCAGAGGGAGAAGCAGGCTCCCTGCCGAGCAAGGAGCCCGATGTGGGACTCGATCCCAGGACGCTGGGATCATGACCTGAGCTGAAGGCAGCCGCTTAACCAACTGAGCCACCCAGGCGTCCCTCTAATGCATTTTTTAAAATTTTAGTTATTGTATTATTCAACTCTGATTGGTTCTTTTTTATCTATTTGTTGAAGATCTCACTGAATTCATCTACTTTTCTATGGAGAATGGTTAGTATCTTTATGGCCATTACTTTCAGCTCTTTATCTGATAGATTGTTTATCTCCATTTCATTTAGTTATTTTTCTGAGGTTTCACCTTTTTTAAATTAGAACCTATCCCTCTGCTTCCTCATTTTTTCTCACTTTCTGTTCGTTTTTATTTATTATGCAGGTCATCTTATTATGCTAGTTTTGAAAGTAGTGACCTAGTATAACAGGCATCCCATTAAGTTCAATAGTGCTATCTCAATGGTCATCCAAACCAGCTATTCCAAAGGTATTTTATTGGAGAACTGTGTGTACCCTTCTCTTGTGGCTGGACCATGCCTACTTTGGGTCCACTGGTGGGAGGGTTGGCTCTCAGTCCAGAGGGCTGCACTAATTATGTCTACTGTGGGTGCACTCATTAGCTGGTTTGCCCTCTGGCATGGCTTACTAAGAGGCCTACCTGCATGTTTAGCAGGCTTGTTGGTAAGTGATATTGGTGCCAGTACAGCTCTGCCAAACATATAAAAAGTATACCTAACTTTCTGAAGCTGTTTCAAGAAATAGAAATTGAAGGAAAACTTTCAAACTCATTCTATGAGAACAGGATTTTCTTGATCCTAAAACCAGATGAAGACACCACCAAAAAGGAGAATTACAAACTAAAATCCCTAATGAATATGGATGCCAAAGTCTGACCAAGATACTAGCCAATAGGATCCAAAAATACATTAGTAAGTCTATTCACCACAACCAAGCATCACTTATTCCTGGACTGCAAGGGTGTTTCAAAATCTGCAAATCAATGGATGTGATATATCACATTAGTAAAAGAAAGCACAGGAACCATATAATCCTCTCAACTGATGCAGAAAATGCACTTAAGGAACTACAGAATCCTAGATTAAAACTCTCTACAGTGTAGGGATAGAGTGGATATACCTCATTATCATAAAAGCCATCTACAAAATGCCCAGAGCAAATATTCCTATCAATGGGAAAACAAAAACAAACAAACAAACAACAACAACAAACCAGAGCTTTTCCTCTAAAGTCAGGACCATGACAGAGATCTTCACTCTCACCACCATTGTTTAACAATGTCTTAGCCTCAGAAATCAGACAACAAAAAGTAATAAAAGACATTAAAATTGAAAAAGAAGGAGTCAAGATTTCACTCTTCATAGATGATATGATACTTTATGTGGAAAAAACAAAGAGCTTTACCCTCATATTGCTGGAACTCTTACAGGAATCCAAAAACATGGGAGAATATAAAATCATCACACAGAAATCAGTTCTATTTCTATACACTAATAATGAAACAGAAGAAAGAGAGATTAAAGGAATAGATATCATTTACAATTGTACCAAAAAAGAAAAATAAGATTCCAAGAAATAAACCTAACCAAAAAGTTAAAAGATCTGTACTCTAAGAACTACAGAACACTTATGAAAGAAATGAAGGAAAACAAAAAGAAGTAAAAATATTCCATGTTCATGTATTGGAAAAATTAATATTGTTTAAAAGTCTATGCTACCCAAAGCAATCTACATCTTCAATGGAATCCCTATCAAAATACCATCAAGATTTTTTACAGAGCTTGAACAAATGATACTAAAATTTGTATGGGAACATTAACAAAAAATAGCCGGAGGAATGTTGAAAAAGAAAACCAAAGCTGGTGGTATTGCAATGCTAGACTTCAGGCTCTATTACAAATCTTTAATCATCAAGACAGCATGATACTGGCACAAAAATAGACACATAGTTCAATTGGAACAAAATGGAAAATTCAGAAATGAACTGACAACTATATGTTCAAATAATCTTTGACAGAGCAGGAAAAAACATCCAATGGAAAAAGGTAGTCTCTTCAATAAATGGTGATGGGAAAATTGGACAGCCACATGCAGAAGAGTGAAACTGGATCATTTCCTTAAACCACATCAAAAAATATAAAATCAAAATGGATGAAAGATCCAAATGTGAGAAAGAAACCCATTAAAATCATAGTAGAGAACACTGGTAGCAAGTTTTTCATCATCAGTCCTAGAAACTTGCTAGACATATGTCCAAAATCAAAAGCAAAAATGAACTCTTGGAACTTCATCAAGATCAAAAGCTTTTGCAGCATAGGAAAGAGTCAACAAAACCAAAAAGCAACCTACAAAATGGGATAACTTATTTGCAAATGACATATCAGATGCAGGGCTAGTACCCAAGATCTATAAAGAACTTATCAAACTTAATACCCCAAACCAAATAATCCACTCAAAAAAAGGGGCAGAAGACATGAACAGGCATTTCTCCAAAGAAGACATTCAAATGGCCAACAGACACATTAAAAAAATGCTCAACATCACTTGGCATTAGAGAAATACAAATTGAAACCACAATGAGCTATCACCTCATACCAGTCAGAATGGCCAAAATGAATAAGACAACAGACAACAAATGTTGGTGAGGATGTGGAGACAAGGGAACCCTCATACACTGTTGGTGGGAATGCAACCTGGTACAGCCACTCTGGAAAATATCATGGGGGTTCTTCAAGAAGTTAAATATAGAGCTATCCTATGACCCAGAAATTGCACTACTAGGTATTTACCCCCATGATACAAATGTATTGAACCACAGGGGCATCTGCACCCCAATGTTTGTAGCAGCAATGTCCACAATAGCCAAGCTGTGAAAAGAGCTAAGATGCCCATTGATAGATGTTTGGATAAAGAAGATGTGATATGGAATATTACTCAGCTATCAGAATGGATGAATACTTAAAATTTATTTATATTGACGTGGATGACACTGGAGGGTATTATGCCGAGCGAAATAAGTGAATCAGAGAAAGACAATTATCATACAGTTTCACTCCTATGTGGAATATAAAAACAGCACAGAGGATCATAGGAGAAGGGAGGGAAAACTGAGAACTAATCAGAGAGGAAGAAAAGTCATAACAGAATCTTAAGTATAGGAAACAAACTAAGCATTGCTGGAGGAGAGATGGTTGGGGGTATGGGGTAATTGGATGATGGGCATTGAGGAGGGTACATGATTTGATGATCACTGGTTGTTATACGGAACTGATGAATTATTGAATACTATATCTGAAACTAATATTGTAGTAAATGTTGTCTAATTGAATTTAATTTTTTTTAAATGATGTAGAGAGGCACCTGGGTGGATCATTCGGTTAGGTGGCTGCCTTCGGCTCAGGTCATGATCCCAGGGTCCTGGGATCAAGCCCCCATCGGGCTCCCTGCTCAGCAGAGAGCCTCTTTCTCCTTCTACCTCTACCTGCCTCTCTGCCTACCTGTGTTCTATCTGTCTGTCAAATAAATAAATAAAATCTTTTTAAAAAATGATGTATGAAGAATCATTTTCAGATTTTAAATAAAAAATCTAAAAATAATAAAGGAGGTTTTACTAAAATAAAATAAATATCATCAAATGCTTGGAGAGTTGATGAAACATGAATAAATACATTAGAATGTAAAAGCAAACAATAGAGCTAGTGCTCAAATTAAAAAAAAATGAGTTTTGCTTCTGCTTAAGAGGTAGACAGTTCCAAGCAACACTACACCCATCCTGATAAAAGAAAAAGCTAAGTATTCCGCAAGGTCATATTTTTATATGTTTGTAAGTTTTTAAGTCCAGGAGGTGAACTAAATACCAAAGGACAATAAATTTTCCTAAGGAGAGAGAAGTTGTATGAATTCTTTCATGTTGGTAGAATATAAAGGCAGAAACAGGAACATAAAATCAAATAAAAAATATTAAACACTGTTTAAAGTCCTGACATGGTCTGCAATGAGGGCTTACAAAATTTCTGAGTCCTCAAAGAAAACAGTATTCAACTGTTTGCCATTTTATTTCCATAGATCTCCAACTGGATCCACGAAGAAGGTGTCAGAAGTTTCCCTAACCTAAATCCCAGACCGTTCTCTCATGTAAAGGAAAAAATGTCAACTATTTTATATGTATTTTATTTATTAGTTGAGAGAGAGAGAGAGAGATAGAAAGAGAGAGAAAACGGGCTATAGGGAAGGAGAATATGAGTGGGGAGGAGAGGGAGAAGACTTCCTGCTTATCAGGAAGCCTGACCGGAGTCTTGTTCAGAGGACCCTGGGATCATGACCTGAGCTAAGGGCAAATGTGTAACTGACTGACCCACCAAGCTGCCCAAGAATTGTCAACCTCCGAGTAAGAAGGAATAAGCAAGACTTCCTGCCTCCACTATAAGTCAAAGGCCTGATGCCTTTGAGGCAAGTGTAAGCAAAAGGAATTTACCACTATGAGTTAAAAATCTTCCTACACTGCTTGAATTATTTCAAGTAAGTCAAGCAGAGAAATTCTGCTTAACTTTTTTCAAATAAACCATACTGAAAAGAAATTTAAAAAATAAATTAAAAAAAAAGAGCCAAAGAGTTTATTTGTGTGTGTGATGTAAGAAAATGGTGCAGTTTCATTCTTTTTATGTATCTGTCTAACTTTCCTGATATTTGTTGAAGAGATGTGTTATTCCCATCGTGTATTCTAGCATTTTTGTTCCATATTAACTTACTGTTATTTCTGGAATCTGTATCCTGTTCTGATGATCTATGTATCAGTTTTTGTGCCAGTACTATACTGCTTTAATTACTAGAGATTTCCAGTATATCATGAAGACTGAGATTGTGATAGCTCCAGTTTTTATCTTTTTTTTTTCATGATTCCTTTGCATTTCAGGATCTTCTGTGGTTCCATGCACATTTTATAATTATTTGTTCTACTTCTGTAAAGTATTATGTTGGTATTTTGACAGGTATTATATTAATATGTAGATATCTTTAGGTAGTAGGGATATTTTGACTACATCCTTTCTTCCAATCCATGAGCATGCTGGTTTTTTGTTTTTATTTTTGTTTTACATTTGTTTTTGTCCTCTTGATTATCTTCTATCAATGGTTTGTTTTGGGAGTACAAGTTTTTCACTTTTTGGTCAAACTTAGTCCTAAGTGTTTTATTTGTTCATATGCAGTGTTAAATGAGATTGTTTTATTTATTTTTTTCTTTTAAAGATTTTATTTATTTATTAGACACAGAGAGAAAGATCACCAATAGACAGAGAGGCAGGCAGAGATAGAGGGGGAAGCAGGCCCTCCACCGTAGAGAGAGCCCGATGTGGGAATCTATCTCAGGACTCTGATATCATGACCCGAGCCGAAGGCAGAGGCCCAACCCACTGAGCCACCCAGGTGCCCCGAAGTTGTTTTATTTTTATTTATACACATTATATTAAGTTTTTGTTTAGATTCAAGTATAGTTAACATATAATGGTATATTTATTTCAGGTGTATAATATAATGATCGTCCAATTCTACAAATCAAATTGTGCTCATGACAAATGCCCTCCTTATTCTTTTTTTTTCCCCTCATCATTTATTTCACTCATCCCCCTACACAACTCTCCTCTCCTTATTACTCTATAGGAATACAACAGATTTTTGTATGTTAATTTTATATCCTGGAACTTACTAAATTTATTTATTAGTTCTAGTAGTTTTTTTTAGAATATTTGTGGTTTTCTATATATAGAATTATGCCATCTGTGAATAATAAAAGTTTAATACTTCCTTACCAATTTGAATGCCACTTATTTCTTGTTCTTGTCTGATTGTTGTGGCTAGGATTTTCAGTACACTGTTGAATATAAGTGGTAAGAATGGATCACTTTCTTAGACCACAGACAAAAACCTAAAAGGGTTAAAGACCTAAAATTAAGACCTTAAACAATAAAATTGTAGAAGAAAATATAGGCAGGAATTTATTTGACATCAGTATAGAAACATTTTCTAGATATGTCTACTCTGGCAAGGAAAACAACAGCAAAATTAAACTATTGGGACTACCTCAAAGTAAAAAAGTTTTACACTGCTAAGGAATTAAATAATGAAAGAAAAATACAACTAACTAAATGTGATAAGATAATTGCAAATTATATATCCAATGAGGGTTTAACATCTAAAGAAATAAATAGTTTATTATTCTACACCCAAAAAGCATATAATCCAAGTAAAAATGGGAAGAGGATTTAAATAGACATTTTTCTAAAGTCATATAGATGAAAATCACATATGGAGAGATGGTCAACATCATTAATTTTCAGGTAAATGTAGATTACAAACAAAATGAGATATTGCTTTATGCCTGTCGAAAGTCTAAAATCAAAAAGAAAAAATAAGGATTGTTGAGTAATATGGAAAATTAGCATTTATTTACTGTTGATAGGAATGCCAATTGATTCAACCACCATAGAAAATAAAATGGAGGCTCCTTAAATATTAAAAACATAATTACCACATAATGCAGTAATTCCAATAATGAGTATTTACCTAAAGAAAATAAAAACACTAGTTTGAAAAGATATATCCATCCCTATGATTATCACATCATTTTTTACAATAGTCAAGATGTGGAAGCAACCAAAATGCACTGTTCATTGATAGTTTAATGAAAACGATTAGATAAAAATATAGACATATATATTATACATATATATGTATATATATGGAATATATAGAATAGATATATACTATGTTATAAAGATTTTATTACATATAATAGTATACATTAAAGATAGTTTATAATTATATATATAATAAAAATATAATAAATAGCTATATAAATAAAATACAATATTATATATAAACATAATATAAGTATAAATAAATATATAATGGTGTATTAGTTATTTGCAACAACATGGTTGGACCTAGAGTGTATAATCTTTTCTTTTTTTAAAGATTTTATTTATTTATTTGAGAGAGAGGCAGTGAGAGAGCATGAGCCAGGAGAAGGTCAGAGGGAGAAGCAGACTCCCCATGGAGCTGGGAGCCTGATGCGGGACTCCCGATCCCTGGTCTCCGGGATCATGACCTGAGCCAAAAGCAGTTGTCCAACCAACTGAGCCACTGAGGCATCCCATAGAATGTATAATCTTAACTGAAATAAGTAATTAGAGAAAAACAAATACTATATGATTTCGCACATGTGGAATCTAAGAAACAAACAGAAAATAGAGTGGAGCTAAGCTGGCAATGTATCAGGAGGACCCTAGGATTACCTCTTACCTTTAACACAGCAAGGTAACTATCAAATTATTCTGAATATGTAAGAAATCTACATGAAAACTGATAGTATGAACTGCACAAGTAGAGGGAGAGAAGAATTCTCTTCACTGAAGGTAGGAAGTGTGGAGATATGATTTGGTGAAGGAATGGATCTCAGGTGCTGTGGAAAAGAAGGGACCATCGTCATTATAGAGAAAGGCAAAAGAGAGTGGAGAGCATAGGGAAAAGCACAAGGAAGGCAGTTCACTAAAGGAATTGGCTGGAAAAATGAGTGTCTGAATTTTGTGTTTTTACTTGCGTGTGTTCTGTTGTTATGATAGAACTGTTATATGCTTCTGGCTAGTGCTCCACAGAGTTTCTCCTTGCCTGCAGTGAGGTATGTTTGGACCTTGGTAAGGCTCAAAAGAGTGGAGTTTCAAAAATCCCCAGGCTTGGATGTGATAGAGACTTGATGCTACCCTACTCCTGGAGCTGAGGCAGGCAAACAGTCTTGAGATCACGGCATGATCTGGGGATGGCCTAAAGGATACAGGGAGAGACTACTGTACTTTTTGTATTGTATCTGTGTGAGGTGGCAATGCCTCTCTGGAGGCAAAAGAATCAGCAGCTGCCATTTTCATCCCCTGTTACACAGAGTTGGTGCAGATACACCTATTAACCAGGACATGGGCTGTTTAGCCAACATGTTCCTAATCCTATGCTTCTGCAGTTTGACACAAATTCTCTTCTGGGTCAAATATGGATCAGTCCATGTGGAGAGACCCTCTCCAAAAGGATAAGCACAGGTCTCCATCACCCCAGATTCCTGAAATTTGGAATTCTTAAAGGAAGCTGGTTTGACTAGATCCAAACAGGCAAGAGACCCAGAGACATTCAGTGTGATTTCACCAATCTGAAAAACATCTGTGTTGCATGAGGAGGAATTATTTGCTCCTCTGAAAGTGCTTCATTTGGAGAAGCAAGAAAATATTCCCCTCTCCATGGATAAAGGAGCAGGCTTGTACAGTTACCATCCCATTTCCCTTAGCATAAACCGGATTTACAAAATATCACAGTATCAACACTGGCTGGCTAACCTGCTGACACAATGTCCCCAGCCTGCTGCAGTCTACTGGTATTTTTCTTCTAGAGTAAGTGTGCCTAATGTCAAGAGCAGTGGGCCCCTCCCACGGAAGACCACCACAAATCTGCACACAACATGTGTACTGAACATAGAGTTCTTCAAATTTCAATTCTAGTGGAAATAGCATTAGGTCTCTTTTTGCAGGGTTAAAGGACAATTAAAACTCACCAACACTAGCCAAGGTCCAAACATACCTCACTGCAGGCAAGGAGAAACTCTGTGGAGCACTAGCCAGAAGCATATAACAGTTCTATCATAACAACAGAACACACGCAATATATACCAGAGACACTCCCTGAAGTGCCAAGCCCTGGACACTATATGACCTCTTCTTCACAAAGCCATTAGTCTCAGGAGTGGCAAACATAACAGGTTTTCTTAACACAGAGAAGAACATAGAGACCTAGAAAAAAATGCCAAAATGGAGGAATTTGTCCCAAGAGAAAGAGCCAGAAAAGGTCAAGTCCAGAGATTTCATTGAAAGAGATATAAGTAATATGTCTAATCCCAAATTGAAAACAATAATCACGAGGATACAAGCCGGGCTTGAGTAAAGCATCAGAGTCATCAGGGAGACCATTTCCACAGAGATAAAAGAGCTAAAAAATATCAGGCCAAAATGAAAAAGGCAATACCTGAAATTCAAAACCAAGTGGATATAATGACAACATGGGTGAAAGAATCAGAGGAATGGATAAGAAATATAGATGATAAAATCATGGAAAATAATGAAGCAGAACAAAGAGGGAAAGAAAATTTTAGATCATTAAAGTAAATTTATGAAATTTGGTGACTCCATCAAGTATAATAGTATTCATGCCATAGGGGTCCCAAGAAAAGAAGAGAGAGAAGGGGGGCAGAAGCTTTGCTTAAGGAAATTGTAAGTGAAATCTTCCCTGATCTGGAGAAGAAAACAGACATCTAAATTCAGGAGACACAGAGAACTCCCATCAAATTTGACAAAATTAGAACACCAAGTTAAATTTGCAAAATACAAAGAAAGAAAATCCTAAAAACAGCAAGATAAAAGAAGTCCCTACTTGACAAGGGAATATCCATAGTGTTAGCAGCAGATCTCTCCACAGATTGCTGGCAAATCAGGAGGCAGTGGCATAATATATTCAATATGGAGGATGAGAAAAAATTATGCAGCCAAGGATACTCTATCCAGCAAGGTTATCATTCAGAATAGAAGGAGAGATAGTTTCCCACACAAGCAAGTTCTAAAGCAGTCTGTGACCCACTAAACCAGTCCTACAAGCAGTCTGAAAGGGGGCACTCTAAGAAGAATGGGAAGGAAACACCAAAGGTGACAAAGACTAGAAAGGAACAGAAAAAATCTCCAGAAAAAATAGCAAAAAGTAAGAAAATGACAATAAATATATATTTATTGGTAATTACTCTGAAGGGGGCCTAGGTAGTTCAGTACTTTAAGGGTTTGCCTTTGCCTCAGGTCATGATCCCAGGGTCCTGGGATTGAGCCTGTATCAGGCTCCTTTCTCAGCAGGGAACCTGCTTCTCCCTCTCCTCCCTAATTGTACTTGCTCTCTCTTTCTCTCTCTCCTTCTCTCAAATAAATAGTCTTTAAAAAACTACTATAAAAATAATTACTCTGAGTGTAAATGGACTAAATTATCCAATCAAAGACTTAGGGTGGCAGAATGGATTAAAAAGAGATAAAAAAATGGATAAAAAGAGAGAAAGATACCCATCTACATGCTGCCTGTAAGACACTTATTTTATTTTTTAAATGTTTTATTTATTTATTTGACAGAGAGAGAGAGAGAGAGAGAGAGAGAGATCACAAGTAGGCAGAGAGGCAGGCAGAGAGAGAGAGGAGGAAGCAGGTTCCCTGCTGAACAGAGAGGCCAATGAGGGGCTCGATCCCAAGACCCTGGGACCATGACCCGTGCCGAAGGCAGAGGCTTAACCCACTGAGCCACCCAGGTGCCCCACTTATTTTATTTTTTTAAGATTTTATTTATTTATTTAAGAGAGGGAGGAAGAGAATAGAGAAATGGAGATCATGAACAGGGGTGGGTCAGAGGGAGAGGGAGAAGAAGAGTCCTCATTGAGAGGGGAGTCATATGCAGGGGTCAATCCTAGGAACCTGAGATCGTGACCTGAGCCCCTGAACTGACGTCAGATGCTTAACTGAACAATCCACCCAGGTTCCCCACAAGACTTATTTTAGATGTAAAGACATTTGCAGATTGAATGTGAGGGAATGGAGTACCACTTATCATGCAAATGGATTTCCAAAGAATGCTGGAGTAGCAATACTTATATCAGAAAAAAAAAAAAAAAAACAAAATAAAACAAAACAAAAACAGGTTTTTGGTGCTTGTGTGGCTCCATTTGTTAAGCATCTGCCTTCTGCTCAGGTCATGATCCCAGGGTACTGGGATCAAACCCTGCATTGGATTCCCTGTTTAGCCCAGAATCCGTCTCTCCCTCTCCATTTGCTTCTCCCCCAGCCCATGCTCTCTCTGCTCTCTCTCTCTCTCAAATAAATAAAACCTATAAAAATACCTAGATTTTAAAACAAAACTGTAACAAGAAATCAAGAAGCGCACTATAGCATAATAAAGGGGACCACCAACAATGATATCTAACAATTATAAATATTTATGTCCCACCTTGGGAGCAACAAAATATATAACACAATTAATAATAAACATAAAGGAACACATTTATCATAATACAATAATAATAGGGGATTTTAACACCTCACTTACATTAACAGACAGATCATCAGTAGCTTTGAATGACAGCCTGCACCAGCTGGACTAAAGAGATATATTCAGAACATTTCATCACAAAACAACAGAGTACACATTATTTTCAGGAGCATGTTGGACATTCCCCAGAACAGATCACATACTAGGTCACAAATCAGGCCTTGACAAGTATAAAACATTGAGATCATGCTATGCATATTCTCTGAGCAATGAGATGAAAGTGGTAGTAAATCACCAGGAAAAATTTTGGAAAGAGCATAAATACATAGAGGCTAAACCTCATGTTACTAAATAAGGAATTGGTCAAGCAGGAAGTCAGGGAAGAAAAAACACATGGAAACAAATGAAAATGAAAACAGGAGAGTCCAAAACCTTTAGGATTTAGCAAAAAAAAGTCCTAAGAGAGATGTATAAAGTAATGTCCATACTACATCAAAAAGAAAGAAGATTTTCAAATAAACAACCTAAAGTTACATCTAAAGGATCTAGAAAAGGAACAACAAACTAAGCCTAAACCATCAGGAGAAAGGGTATAATAAAGATTAGAGCAGAAATAAATGATATAGAATCTAAGAAAACAGTAGAACAGATCAATGAAACAAGGAACTTGTTCTTTGAAAACACTAATAAAATTGATAAACCTGTAGCCAAACATACCAAAAAGCAAAGATGAAGGACCCAAATAAATAAACTCAGAAATTAGGATAAATAACAACTAACACCATGGAAATACAATTAGAAAATAATATTATGAAAAAATACTTGCTAACTAATTGGACAAATGGAAAGAAATGGATGAATTCCTAGAAACATTTAAAATACCAAAACTGAAACGGGAAAAATATGAAACTTGAACACACTGATAACAAACAAAGAAATTGCATCAATAATCAAAAATCTCTTAACAAACTGAGAGGCAGATGACTTCCCAGGTGAATGGTACCAAATATTTAAGGTGTACTAATACCTCTTCATCTCAAACTCTTGCAAAAAATATAAACAAAGGAAACTTCCAAATTCATTCTATGATGCTAGTATTCACCTGATACCAAAAACAGATCAAGACTCTATGAAAAAAGAGAACACAGGCCAATTACCCTCATGAACACTGATTTCAAAAAAAAATACCAGCAAACCAAATCTTAAGGATCGTTTACCATGATCAAGTAGGATTCATTCCTGAGCTCCAAGGGTGGTTCAGTATTCACAGTCAAGCTATGTGATATACCACGTTAATAAAATTTTTAAAAAAGGATTAGAAACCATATGATCTTCTAAATAGGTGCAGAGAAGTTATTTGATAAAGGACAACACCCATTTATAATAAAAACTGTCAACAAAGTAGTGTGAGAGTGAACATACCTCAACACAGTAAAGACCATTTATGAAAAACCAACAGCCAATAACATCACCAATCAGGAAAAACACTTATTTTCCTCTTTAGTCAGGAACAGGACAGGGATGTCCATTCTCACCAATGTTATTTAACATAGTACTGGAAGTCTTAGGCACAGTAACCACACACACACACACACACACACACAAGTAATGTGCTATGGTGAGTGCTGGGAAGTGTGTAAACCTGGCGATTCACAGACCTGTACCCCTGGGGATAAAAATACATTATATGTTTATTAGAAAAAAATAAAAATAAAAAAAATAAAATACATTCAAATCAGCAAGGAAGAAGTCAGTCTTTCATTTGCAGATGACATGATACTCTATATAGGAAACACAAGAGATTCCACCAAAAATTTCTAGAAATGATAAATCAATGTACAGACATCTATGGCATATCTCTACATAAATACTGAAGTTCCAGAAAAAAATCATGGAATCAACTCTATTTGTAATTGTACCAAAACCCATTGGATACCAAGTGATATTCTTAACAAAAGAGGTAAAAGATGTGTACTCTGAAGACTATAAAACACTGAATGGAATAATTTGAAGATGACACAAAGAAATGGAAAAACTTTCAATTTTCCCTTATCAGAAGGATAAATAGAGTTAAAATATCTACACCACCCAAATAATCTACACATATAATCCAAGCCCTATCAAAATGCCACCAGCAGTTTTCTCGGAGGTAGAATGAACAATCTTAAAGCTGTTATAAAAGAACAACAACCCCCAAAATTCAGAAAGTAAACTTCAAAGAGTAAAGTAATGCTGGAGACATCACAATTCCAGACTTCAAATTATATTACAAAGCTCTAGTGTTCAAGACACTATGGCACTGGCACAAAAGACAGATGCATAGATCAATGGAAGAGAATATAAAACCCAGAAATGAACCCTTAAATATATGGATAAATAATTTTCAATGAAGCAGGAAGAATATCCAATGGAAAAAATGTTTCTTCAACAAATGGTGTTGGGGAAACTGGACAGAAAGAAGCAAAATCATAAAATTGGACAATTTTATTGTATCACACCCCAAAATAAATTAAAAATAGATGAAATATAAAAATGAGTCAGGAAACCATCAAATTCATAGAGAAGAACACAGTCAGTAACCCCTTCCACATGGCCTTAGTAACTTCTAACTAGATATGTCTCTTGAGGCAAGGGAAACAAAGCAAAAAGTAAGCTATGAGGACTTCATCGAAGTAAAAATCTCCTGTGTAGAAGGAAACAATGAATAAAACTAAAAGGCAACTTACAGAATTGGAGAATATATTTGCAAGTGACATATCTTATAAGGGGTTTATATCCAAAATATATAAAGAACTTATAAAACTCAACACTCAAAAATAAAAATCCAGTTAACAATGCCTGAAGACCTGAATAGACATCACAGAAATGGCCGACAGACACATGAAAAGAGGCTCAACATCATTCATCACAGGAAAATAAAAAAACTTCAATGAGATGTTACTTCCCACCTGTCAGAATGGCTAAAATCAACAACGAATGAAACAATAATGTTTTGCAAGGATGTGGATTAAGGGGAACTCACTTACACTGTTGGTGGGAATGCAAACTGGTACAGTCACTGTGCAAAACAGTAAGAAGTTCTTAAAAAGTTAAAAATATTGCTACTCTATGATCCAGCAATTACACTTCTTGGTATTTGCCCAAAAGATACAAAAGTACTTATCAGGAGGGATACCTTCACCCCACATTTATAGCATAATTATCAAGCAAATGGCCATCAACTAATGAATAGCTATTGAAGATGTAGTTTATATATATTGTACACACACAATGGATTATTACTCAGCCACAAAATATATTGTTGTGAACCTCCTTGTAGTCATTATATTTGGAAGCCCCTATACTTTCTCAAATTAGATTTATGTTTTATTTCCCTCTTTAGGGAAATGCTTAGCTATTATTAATTCAAATAATTTTTCTGTACCCCTCTCTCTCATTTCTTCTTTTGGTATCCTCAACAGGTTTTCCTTTTTTCCCCCAAGTTTTTATTTAAGTTATAGTAGCTAACATATATTGCACTATTAGTTTCTGCTGTAGAATTTAATGATCCATCACTTACATACAACACCTGGTGCTCAACACAGCAAATGCTTTCCTTCATCACCCACTTAACACATACCCTTACCTACCTTCACTCTGGTAACCACCACTTTCTTCTCTATAGTCAAGAGTCTTTTTCTTGGTGTTCTTCTCTCTCTCTCACCCTTCCTCTTTGTTCATTTGTTTTGTTTCTTAAATTCCACATATGATTGAAATGATATGGTGTCTCTCTCTGAGTGACTTATTTCTTTAGCATAATAGTTTCTAACTCATCCATATTTTGCAAATGGCAAAATCTCATTATTTTTTATGGTTGAGTAGTATTTCATTGCGTATTTACATTGATATGTATATGCTCATATACATGTGTATATATATATATATATATATATATATATATATATATATATATATATATATGATTCCTTCTTTATCTATCCTTCAGTCAATGGACACTTGGGCTTTTCCATAGTTTGGCTAGAGTAGATAATGGTTCTATAACATGGGGTGAATGTATCTTTCAGAATTAGTGTATTTGTATTTTTTTGTGTAAACACACCTAGTAGTGCAATTATTGGATCATAGAATAGTTCTACTTTTAACTTTTTGAGGAATCTCTGTACTGCTTTTCACAGTGGCTGCACAAGGTTTCATTACCACCAACAGAACAGGAGTATTCTTTTTTCTCCACATGGTTGCCTGCACCCATTGTTTCTTATGTTTTGATTTTAGCCATTCTCATGGGTGTGAAGTTATAATCTCATTTTAGTTTTGATTTGTATTTCCCTGATGACCACTGATGTTGAACATGTTTTCATGTCTCTCCTGGCCGTCTGTATATCCTCTATATAGAAATGCCTACTCATGTCTTCTACCCAATTTTCCCTGCCCATTTTTAATTGGGTTGTTGTTGTTATTGGTGGTGCTGGTAGTGGTGGTGGTGGTGGTGGTGTGTGTGTGTATGTGTGTGTGTGTTGAGTTTAATGAGTTAATTATATATTGTGGATCGTGACCCTTTGTCAGACTCTCATGTGCAAATGTCCTCACATTCCATAGGTTGACTTTTAGCTTTGTTCATTTTTTTTTCCTTTCCTGTGTAAAAGCTTTTCATTTTGATGAATTACCAATCATTTACTTTTTTTTTTTTTTTTTTGCTTTTGCTTCCCTTGCTTCAAGAGACACATCATTTTATGTGTCTGTTCAACATCTGTATGTTTTCCTTGGGAAAATGTCTGTTCAGGGCTTCTTCTCATTTAAAAAATAAGACTTTGTGGTTTTGGTATTGAGTTGTATATGTTTTATATTAATTTAATTTTATTTAAATTTAAATTTAAATCTAATTAAATTTAAATTTAAATAAAATTTAATTCAAATAAATATTTATTTAAATATATGAATAAATAAAGAAAATTTAAATAAATAAATAAAGGTTTAAATTTAAATTAAATTAGATTTAAATTTAGTTTAAATATTAACCCTTTATTGGATTTATCATTTGACAATATCTTCTCCCACTTAAAAGGCTGCATTTGTTGTTGTTGTTAATGGTACTCTTCTTTGTGCAAAAGCCTTTTCTTTTGATGTACTCCAATAATTTATTTTTGCTTTTGTTTCCCTTGCTTTCAAAGACACATCTAAAAAAAATATTACTATGGCTGGTGAAAAATAAATTGTTCCTAAGTTCTCCTCTATGAATTTTATGGTTTTGATTCTCACATTTAGGGCTTTAATCCATTTTGCATTTATCTCTATGTATGGTATTAGAAAGTGGCCCAGTTTTGGGGCACCTGGGTGGCTCAGTGGGTTAAAGGCTCTGCCTTTGGCTCAGGTCATGATCCCAGGGTCCTGGGATTGAGCCCCTCGTCGGGCTCTCTGCTCAGCAGGGAGCCTGTTTCCCCCTCTCTCTGTCTCTGCCTGCCTCTCTGCCTACTCGTGATCTCTGTCTGTCAAATAAATAAATAAAATCTTTTAAAAAGTGGCCCAGTTTTAGTATTTTCAATGTGGGTGTCTACTTTATCCCAATAATATTTATTAAAGAGCCTCTTTCCCTATCATATATTCTTCTTTTATTGTAGATTAATTGACTATATCAACAGTGGGATGTCTATTCCATTCCACTGATTTGTTTTTATTTGTATGCCAGTATCATGCTCTTTTGATTACTCCAGCTACATACTACATTTTGAAATCTTGAGTTGTGATGCCTCCAGCTTTGTTCTTCAATTCTAATATTGTTTTAGGGTCTTTTGTGGCTCTTTTGTGACTCCATCTTAGCGTTGTTGTTTTTTTTTTTTTTTTCACCATTTAGTCTAGTTATGTGAAAAATGTCGCTGATATATTAGGGACAACACTGACTCTATAGATTGCTTTGGATAGTATGGAAATTTTAACAATATTTCTTATTCCAATACATGAGACTTGTGTACCAGTCCCATTTCTTTGCAATATCTTCCACTGATGTCTTGAATTTTTTTTTAAATATAGTTTTTTTTGTTTGTCTGTTAAATTCAATCCTTGGCATTTTTTTTTGTGCAGTTGTAAATAAGATTGTTTTCTTAGTTTATCTTTTTGCTATTTTGTTATTAGTGTATAGAAAAACAACAGATTTCTTTATATCACTTTTTCTTGCAAATTTAGTGAATTCATTTATCAGTTCTAATAGTTTCTTGGAGTCTAGGATTTTCCATATATGGCATTATGTCATCCACAAATACTCAGAGTTTTAGATCTTCTTTATTAATATGGATGTATTTCTTCTTGTTGCCTGATTGCTAAAGTTAGGACTCCCAGTGCTATGCTGAATAAAAGATGCAAGAGTGGACATCTTTGTCTTTCCTGAAATTAGAAGAAAATTCTCATCTTTCTCAACACTGAGTAGTATACTACCTGTGTGTTTTATATGTATAGCCCTTATTATATTGAGTTATAGTTTTCCTCAAAACCCAATTTGTTGAGATTTTTTATGAACATATGTTGAATTTTGCCAAATGCTTTTTCTTTATCTATTGGGATAATGTTTTATTTATCCCAATAGATATATGTTTTATAATGTTTGTTATCTTTCTTTTTGTTAATGTAGTATATCACGTTGGTGAACTTGCATATTTTAAATCATGCAGGCACCTGCAATATAAATGTCATTTGATCATGGTAAATGACCAACTTAAAATATTGTTGAATGTGGTTTGCTAATACATTGTTAAGAATTTTGTATATAAATTTATTAGGGATATTGCCGTGTAGTTTCCTTCTTTTGTGGTTTCTTCCTCTGGTTTTAGTGTCAGAGGAATATAGCACTTGGAGAATGTGTTTGGAAACTCTTCTTCTCCTTTTCTTCCACTTTCTCTTCCTTTTCTTTTTTTGAATATTTTGAAGGTAGTAGTTATGTTTTCTTTTCTTTTTTAAAGGTTTTAATTTAAATTCCATATAGGTAACACACAGTGTAATAATACTTTCTGCTGGACAATATTGTGATTCAACAATTCCATACAACAAGTGCTCATTACATCAAGCACCCTGTTTAATCCCCATCATCTATTTAACTCATCCTTCCACCCACCTCTCCTCTGGTAACCGTTAGTTTGTATCTATAGTAAAGATTCTGTTTCTTGGCATACCCTTATTTCTCAATTTTGCTCATTGGCTCTCGTGTTTTATTTCTTAAATTCAACACATGAGTGAAATCATTTGTCTTTCTCTGGCTGACTTAATCCACTTAGCGCAATATTGTCTACCCCCATACATGTCATTGCAAATGGCAAGATTTCATTCTGTTTAGTGGCTGAGTAATATTCCATTGTGTGTACACACACACACACACACACACACACACACACACACACCACATTTTCTTTATCCTTCATCAGTTGATGGACATTTGGGCTTTTTCTATAATTTGGCTATTGTAGACAATGCTGCTATAAACATTGGGGTGCATGTATCCATTTGAATTAACATTTTTGTGTTTTGGGGATAAATCGAATTACTGGATCATATGGTAGTTATATTTCTAACTTTTTAAGGAACCTCTATACTTTTTTCCCACAGTGGTTTCACCAGTTCACAGTCCCATCAACAATGCAATTGGGCTACCCTTTCTCCACATCTTTACTAACATCTATACTTCGTGTTGTTGATTTTAGCCATCCTGACATTTGTGAAGACATATCTCATTGTAGTTTTGGTTTGTGTTTCCCTGATAAGGTGTGATGTCAAACATCATTTCATATATCTGCTGGCCATCTGGATATGTTCTTCGGGAAAATGTCTATTTATGTCTTCTTCCAAGTTTTTAAATGGATTATTTGTTTTCAGGATGCCGAGTGTCATGTGTACTTTATATACTTTGGATACTAACCCTTTATCAGACATGCCATTTGAAAATATCTTCTCCCATTCAGCAGTTTTCCTTTTTAGTTCTGTTGATTGTTTCCTTTTTTCTCAAGAAGCTTTTCATTTTGATGAAATCCCAATAGTTTATTTTTGCTTCTGTTTCCCTTGCCTCTAGAAAGAAGTTGTTAAAGCCAAAGTCAAGTGATTACTGTCTATGTTCTGCTCTATGATTTTTTTTTAACGGATTCCGGTCTCACATTTAGTCTTTTAATCCATTTTGAATTTGTTTTTGTGTGTGGTGTAAGAAAGTGGTGTACTTTCATTCTTTTGAATGTTGCTGTCCCAGTTCCTCAATACCGTCTGTTGAAGACACTGTCTTTCCCTTTAGATATTCATCCCTGCTTTGCCTAAGATCAGTTGACCATTTAGTTGTAGATTCAAATGTAGGTTTTCTATTCTGTTCTATATATATATAACTTTTTGTGCCCATGCCATACTGTCTTGATCACTCCGTATCTGTAATATAATGACTAATATAACAACCTACAGAATAATGCCTTCAGCTTTGCTTTACTTTTCGTTTTCAAAATTGCTTTTGCTATTCAGGATACTTTTGTTTACACAAGAATTTTAAGATTGTTTGTTATAATTCTGTGAAAAATAATGGTTGAATTTTGATTGGGATTGCATTAAATGTATAGATTGCTTTGGGTGATATAGACATTTTGGTGATATTTGTTACTATATAGTTTTTCAAATATTTCCTTATAATTTGTTGTATTTCTATGGTGTTGGTTGTTATTTCTCCTCTCTAATTTGCGATTTTATTTTTTGGTGTTCTTTCTTTCTTTGTGCTAGGTATCACTAGGGGTTTATTAATTTTATCAATTCTTTCAAAAGAAACAGCTCCTCATTTCTTTTCTTTCCTTTTTTTAAAGGATTTTATTTATTTATTTATTTATTTATTTATTATTTTATTATTTATTTGTTTGAGAGAGAGAGAGCAAGAAAGCAGGAGCAGGGGAACAGAAGAAGGGGGAGAAGCATGGAACCTGAATTGGGGCTCAATCCCAGGACAACAGGATTGATCTGAGCCTAAGGCAGATGCTAAACTAACTGAGCCATCCAGGTGCTCCAGCTCCTCATTTCATTGATGTGTTTTATTGCTTATTTTATTCTAAATTTCTGTATTATTTATGTCTTCTCTAATCTAAACTATTTCTCTTATCCCCCTGGATTTAGGCTTTATATTTTGTTCTTTTTCTAGATCCTTTGCGTATAACGTTAAATTGTTTATTTGACATTTTTCTTACTTCTTAGGGTAGGTGCATATTGCTATATACTTCTCTCCTAGGACTGCTTTTCCTGCATCCTAAAGGTTTTGGACTGTTGTGTTCTCATTTTCCTTTATTTCTATGTTCTTTGTTATTTCTTCTTTGATGTTCTGATTCACATGTGTAAAGGTTATAGATATTTATAAACTTTTTATCTGTTGTTGAATTATTTTTTTCATATACTCCTTTGTCTGTTACTATGGTATTTTTTAAAGTATATTTTTTCTGATATAACTATTGCTACCCGGGCTTTTTTTTCTTTTCTTTCATTTTCATGGTATATATATATTTTTTCCCCCTTTCATTTTGTATGTGGATTTAGGTCTCAAATAAATCTCTTGTAGGCAATATATATGTATATATATATACATATATATTGCCTTATTTTTTTATTCATTTAGTTATCTTATGTCATTTGTTTGGAACATTTAATCCCCTTACACTTAAAGTAATTATTATTATTTCTTTTAGTGGAAAACTTCTCAAAATTTTTTATTTCATTTTTTTCAGTGTTCCAAGATTCATTGTGTGGCATGTAAAGTAATTATTGATAGTTATGTATTTGTTGACATTTTGTTATATTTTTGTTGCTGTTTCTTTTCAGTTTATTTCCTCTTATATTCTCTTTCATTGTGGTTTGATAGATTTCTTTAGTGTTATGCTTACATCTCTTTCTCATCATTTTTTGTACATAATTTTAGGTTTTTGATTTGTGGTTACCATTGTGTTTATGTATGATATTTTATGTGTACAGTCATGTATGTAAAGTTCATGGTTACTTAAACTTGAATACATTCTATAAACACTAAGATTTTACTATCCCCTCCATGTTTTATACATTGGACATCACATTTTACATTTTAAATTTTTTGAGTGTTTTTACCTTTTTAAAGATGTAATTGATTTTACTACTTGTGTTTTAACCTTTATACTGGCTTTATAAGTGATTAACCTACTAACTTTATGTTTGCTTTCACCTGTGGATTTTTTTTCTAATTTAATGTATAAAGTTAAGGCATTTTCTTTCCACTTAAACAATTTTCTTTAACATTTCATTCAAAGCTTGTTTAGTGATGCTAAAATCTTAACTTTTGCTTGTTTAGGAAACTATCTCTGCTTCATTTTGAATGATAACCATGTACATCTGAGTATTTTGGTTGTTTTTTTTTCTTTGAGCAATTTAAATATGCCATGTTTGTTCCTCCTAAGCTGCAAAGTATATACTAAAATTGAACAAACAAACAAAACAAAACAAAATTAACAAAAGGAAGCTGATAACATTATGGAGTTCCGCTCATTTATAACTGCTTTCTCTTATTGCTCTTAAATTTTTCATTTTGTCATTTTGTCCTATTAATTAGGTACATTGTTGTGCCCTTCCTGTGGTTCATCTTGTTCGATGCTCACTGTGTTTTCTGGACCTTGGTGTTGGTTTCCTTCTGATTAGAGAGTTTTAGCTATATTTATTTAAGTAAATTTTCTGCCCCACTTTTTTCTTCCAAAATCCCTAATGCAAATATCATTATGCTTAATGACATCACAGAGATTTCTTAACCTATTCTTTATTATTATTACTATTATTTGTTATTATTATTATTAATCTTTGCTGTTCAGCTTGGTTTCTTTCCATTATTCTGTTTTCACATTACTGATCTGTTCTGCATATTCTAATCTGCTCTTGATTTCCTCTTATGTATTTTTTATTTCAGTTTTTGCATTATTCAGCTTTGAAATATAGATATCTATTCTAAATTCTAGAATAGATATGTATTCTATCTCTGTGTTGAAGTTCTCACTGAGTTCATCTACTCCTGTCTCAAGTCCAGTGAGCATCTTTATACTCACTACATTCAGTTGTTTATCAGGCCTATTGTTTATCTCCAATTCATTTATCTTTTTACTCTATTTTTTTCTTGTTGCTTCATTTGGGTCATATTTCTCTGTGTCTTCATTTTTATTTTTTCATGTTTTTTTCTATGTATTAAGTAGGTAGCTACAACTCCTGGTCTTGAAACTAGTGGTACGTGCAGAAGATATCCTGTGCTGCCTTACAGTGAATTCCACTGGTCACTAGAACCGGGTACCCCAGGTGTCACCTGTGAGGATATCATTCACTCTTGTTTTGGCTGAGCTGCAATTGTTTTCAACTTAGTTAGCTGCAATGACCAACTTTGCCTCCTGTGGTTGAAGTGAGTGTTGTTGGGTCCCTGAGTTGTTAAGAGGCATGTATGAGTTTGCTGTGAGTTTGCTGTTGGTGAGAGCTGACAGTCAGCCTAGCAGTCTGCAATTAGTCTAACTGCCACATTTGTGAGTGTACTAAATGGGAGGTCTTTCTCCATGCACAGCCTGCTAAGAAGCCAGTTTGCTGGAATTGCAGGCATTCTGGTGTATTAGGTTATATTCCCCAGTCATTTTAGAAGGGTTCATGCCAATATGAGAGGTTGAGATGATGCAGGTCTTTAGGGAAAATGCAAGGAAAGGGTACACAGTGTTTACAATGTTGATGAAATGTGTTACTGCTGGTTCCCCTGAGACTCTAATTATATTGATCATGTGAAGGGAAAACATATGGCACCTGCTATGACTTTTGTTCCTGTAAAAACCTAAAGATCCTTGTTCTTCTACCACATGTTATAAGATTAGTCAATAAATCTTCACTATATCTCAGTGTACCGTGTCTTGGGATGAATTATTTATTTAGTATGATGGCAGAAAAAACTGTGTAATTGTATTGCTGTTACCCACCAGCGCTCCAAGAGTTAGCTAGCTATTTTGAATCCTAAAAGTTTAGTTCCACTGACTTTCAAAGTCAGATGTTATGGGGACTCTTCTTCCCTGTGCAGGTCCCCTGTATGAGGGGCACCTGTTGTGGACTCTGATCCTTTCACATCTTTATAATTTTGAGGGCCCTTTCATAGATTTATTGATTTCACTGAGATTCCCAACCATGTCTCCCTTTTTTATGTGGTCTTCTCTCTGTGATTAACTATGGAATGCTTTTCTGCCATTTGGCTCCAGGTTGTTTTAAGAGTTAGTTGCATCAATGTAGCTGATAAACTCAGGATCCTCCTCTTACATTGTCTTCTTGTCTTTCTCTAATATTGCTACTTTTAATACAAAACAGATTCAAGAATGATAAGTTCAACTTGAAACCCAGGCATGATTCTTATTTTATTTACAAGAAAATTTTGTGATCTCAGATTTTAGACTAAATTTACTTTTTTTTAAAATTTATTTATTTGTCAGAGAGAAAGGGAGAAAGAGCGAGCGAGCAAGCACAGGCAGACAGAGTGGTAGGCAGAGGCAGAGGAAGAAGCAGGCTCCCTGCCGAGCAAAGATCCCGATGTGGGACTCGATCCCAGGATGCTGGGATCATGACCTGAGCCGAAGGCAGCCGCTTAACCAACTGAGCCACCCAGGTGTCCCTAAATTTACTTTTTAAATGCAAAATAATTTTATTAACTTTTTTCTAACTTTTCAAAAATTATATTATGTTAGTCAACATACAGTACATCATTAGTTTTTGGTGAACTGTTCCAAGATTCATTGCTTACATGTAAAACCCAGTGCTCCATGCCATACATGTCCTCCTTAATACCTGTTACCAGGCCTTAATAATTTCCAAATGATATTTATAAATAAAATGAAGAAACCTACATTGGAATACTAAAAAATCACATATGAATAGGTCTGTTTACATAAAGCCACAATCTCCATGGTTTCCTAAAACGAACAACACTATGTTAGTATTTCAAAGTGGTATTTTTGTCTATGTTATAAACATGTCTTTTTTCACAGATTTCATTAATTTTAATCTAGTAAGAAAGCACACATTTCCCCATAAGCTTCTTGAGAGCTGCCACCACTTCCTTGTTCCTCAGGCTGTAAATTAGGGGATTCAACATGGGGGTTAGGATATTGCTGAATACAGAAAGAGCTTGGTCCTGCTCTGCACTATGGGAGGAAGTGAAAGTCATATAGATAAATATGTTTGGGCCAAAGAAGAGACTCACCACAGTTAAATGGGAAGAGCAGGTGGCAAGGGTTTTTTTCCTTCCTTTGACAGAGTTCATATGGAAGACTGCAAAGAAGATGAGAGTATAGGAAGCTGTGATGAGACTGAAAGGTACAACAAGCAACACAATGCTTGTCACCACCACCACTAACTGATATACTGAAGTGTCTTCACAGGAGAGCTTAATGAGGACTGGGACCTCACAGAAGAAGTGGTGGATCTCCCGTGACCCACAGATGGGAAAATGCATAGGGTAGACTGTATGGATAAATGAACTTACAGAGCCTCCAATCCAACACCCCAAAACCATGTGCATACAGAACCTGGGGCTCATGATAATTGGGTAACGCAGTGGGTTGCAGACAGCCACATAGCGGTCATAAGCCATGAGAGTCAAGATGAGACACTCTGACATTCCCAACATCAGGAAGAAGAAACTCTGTGTTCCACAGCCAATCCAGGATATTGTCCTTTTCCCTGTGAAAAAATTAGAAGCCATCTTTGGGACAATGGTGGAAGTTAATGTCAAGTCAATGAGAGAGAGTTGACTTAGGAGAATGTACATGGGTGTATGGAGCCGAGAGTCTCCCCAAATCAAGACAATCAGAAGTGTGTTTCCCAGGAAGGCAAAGGTGTAGATAAAAATGATCGTGAAGTTGAGGACAATAGAATGCTGAAATTCAGGAAAGAGCCCCACAAGGATGAAATCAGTTACTGAGGATTTGTTTCCACCTACCATACCTCTAAAAGAAATGTAACAGGTTGGGGGACAAATCAAATGGATTAGAACTGGTGACACTCAATACAGGTCTTATATCAATAGTTAGATGTAAAACTTTATATCTTTCTCACCATCTTTAGAATCCCATAATATTTGCCATCATCTCACCAGAGATATCTCACTATTATTGCTGAGTAATTGTCTAAATATTTCTTAAATAGATAAAATTAGGAAAAAAATGATAAGTTCAGTGCCTTTTAAACTCTGTTGAGTGTATTTTTTTCTTTCTCTCTCTCTCTCTCTTTTATTTTATTTTTTTTTTTTACCAGAGAATCTTGTAAAAACTATGGATCAACTTTCTACAAATATAAACCTAAAGTTGTGATTATTGTTTAATAATTATGGACCCTAGTTATTAATTCTTGTAAATTTGGGGGGAAAAAAGAGAGGATGATAAAATTAATTCACTTAATTTCATTTTAAAATTACAAATCAGGGGCGCCTGGGTGGCTCAGTGGGTTAAAGCCTCTGCCTTTGGGTCAGGTCATGATCTCAGAGTCCTGGGATTGAGCCCCATATCGGGCTCTCTGCTCAGTTGGGAGCCTGCTTCCCCGACCCTCTCTCTGCTTGCCTCTCTGCCTACTTGTGATCTCTGTCTGTAAAAAATAAATAAAATCTTTTAAAAATTACAAATCAATCATTAATAAAATATTAAAGAGATCCCATATTAATTTATTTTTGGCTAACCATGATGACATAAATATAGTAATGAAAATTGCCAGACTTGTTTTGCCGCCTGGAAGCCATAAATATTCCATATTGTTAATAAAATAACTTCAAAAGAGTATATGTCTAATAAATACTTATTATCCATAAGGTTGACAATGTACATGGAGTTCAGCAGGACACATTCAAAATTGAATGTACAATAAATACCTTCATCGCAGTTGCATTCCTGGTGAGAAAAAAAAGCTTTTCCCCTCCATGACACCTTGCTGAAAAGTGGAGAACCCACCCGAATCTAAGAAAGAGAAATGTTGTACATGTGGAAGTTTCAGTATGCTTCAGTGTTTCTTAGAAGCTGGTATTGATGAAACACAGACATCAAAATAGCTTGAAATCCTGTTCTCTATTAATGCAGGAGGAAATTTCATAATACAAAACATTGGCACCCCCTAGGTTAACGTAATAGTCCTTTTCTGGGTTTGTATGTTCAGACTATTTTGTGGTAAATATATGCTATAAAGATATTTGTTTTTCTCTTAGTCATAATTCTGCTGAAATATAAAATAAGAAGCTAATTATTAATTTTGTTCTGTCACTAATGAGCCTGCTCGCTAATCTTGCTAAAATTATACTTATATTATCTCAAGAAAATAAAGTAGTTCTTGAAAAATAATCACCATTTATTTGTTTTTCATTCTAAATTTATTGAGTGGTCATTATATATATCTATATCTATTGATATCTATATAGATCGATATACATGAATTACAGCACAGCCAGACTACAGATAGTAATTCTTGGAGTAGAAAAATGTACTGTCATTTATTAAAATTTTTGAAATATTTATTAAATTGTTCCCACAATAATAAAACAATTGCATCAATTAATGAAATCCATTGGAATAACTATTTATTGACAGCAAACTCAATTTATTTCCATTATTCCTTTAATCTAGAAGGTCAATCTACTTAAAATGAAGAGTGCAATGTTACATTAACTATAGGATTTTACTGACCTTTTAAAAAGTCTTCCACATTATGACTATTTATATCATTTTAGGAACACAGTATGACATTATTGTTGGCATGATTTGAGGTTGTGCTTATGTAGGTATGCACAAGGAAAATGAAAAGAAATCATAACTCAGTTACTAGATAGTTTTTCTTTTTTTTTTAAGATTATTTATTTATTTATTTGACAGGCAGAGATCAAAAGTATGCAGAGAGGGAGCTCCTGGGTGGCTCAGTGGGTTAAAGCCTCTGCATTTGGCTCAGGTCATGATCCCAGGGTCCTGGGATCAAGCCCCTCATCGGGCTCTCTGCTTAGTGAAGAAACTGCTTCGCTTCCTCTCTCTGCCTGCCTCTCTGCCTACTTGTGATCTCTGCCTGTCAAATAAACAAATAAAATCTTTAAAAAAAAAGTAGGCAGAGAGAGAGAGAGGTGGAAGCAGGCTCCCTGCTGAGCGGAGAGTCTGACAGGAGCTCAATCCCAGCATCCTGGGATCATGACCTGAGCCAAAGGCAGAGGATTTAACCCACTGAGCCACCCAGGAGCCCCAGTTCTAAAAGCAATTGGATAAATTGAAGAGATATTATAAGAATCACTTGGTTACTGAGTGTAGGCAGATCTTTGAAAATATCAGTTCTGACAATGAATCATGGAACACAACATCAAAAACTAATGATGCACAGTATGATGACTAACATAACATAATAAAAAAAAAGAAAATATGAGATTTGAGTCTGAAATTTTGTTAATTCTCACTCTCAAATGTCTCCCTCAACATCGTGAGTGATGCCTGCTCCATATTATGCCAGGTTTGGTCATACAAGAGTATTTATAACACAGTTATTTAATTAATATCATTCAGACAGTGAGTCAAACAGAAATACTACAATTTAATATAGCTTTCTTCTACACCTGGACCCTGGGAAGCATATGAAATACTCATTTAAGACTGTCACAGTTATTTTTCCTTTTGTAAGTACAATCACCAAAGTCTGACATCTGTGAAACTTAAGCATACAAATTTTCTACAGAATATCCATTACCAGTTGTAGTTCAAGATGATTTTCTTTTTTCTGCTAGTTTAGTATATACCTTAGATTCTACTTATCTCCAGACATTGCTGTCTCTTGGAATTAATGACAACTTTTAGGTTTTCTGTGATCAAGTGTTATCTTCTCGCTATGCAAAATTAGACTTCTTTTGCATAGGAAATGAATGCAATTGTCTTGGTGTTGATGGAGAGACATATATTTTGGGAATGAGCCCAGTGACTATGATTATACAACACTATGTATATTAAATACTGGTTGGTATAACAGGTAAGATCTAAATTGGAAGGTTGCTTAGTAGTTTGTTATCATTTTGGAGACCTTTGAAGTGAATGACCTATGGGAACATAGTCCCCAGACTTTAATTAACTTTGATTGCAGATAATAATAGTGAACCCAACCATGTGCTTTTCTATTGCCTCACTAAAGCCAGCAGGCATGACCATGCCCTGCACTCTCCTTCTTCTTTTCTTCTACCATCAAGAACAAGGTGAGTATTGGAAGTCCTAGTAAAGCCACTAGGCAAGAAAATATATAAAACTAATCTTAACTTAAAAAGAAGTAAAACTGACACTCTTCAACCAATAAATATATTCATAAAATATTCATTAAAGTTGCAGGATACAAAGTCAATGTACAGAAATGTGTTGTGCTACAGACTAATATCAAACTATTTGAATGAGAAATTAAGAAACTGATCCAATTTACAATGGCACCAAATAAATAAATAAATAAATAAATAAATAAATAAATATCTAGATACTAGTTTAACCAAAGTGATGAACTATCTGTTCATGGAAAATTATAAGACACTGATAAAGAGCAACAGAAAAAATATCCAAATAAACAGAAATATATTCTGTTTGTAGATTAGAAAAATTTTAGTAAAAATGATCATATTCCCCAAAGAAAGCAACAAATTCAACATGATCCTTATCAATAGAAATTTCTCTAAATTTGACCCACAGATAGCTAGCAGACACACAGACACACAATGCTCAACATCACTAATCATCACAGAAATGTAAATGAAAATCACAATGATATAATACCTCCTATCTTTTACAATGTATATCCAAGGGAAAAAAAAAAAGAAATAATCAATGTTGGTGAAGTGTTGAAGAAAAGAGAGCTCTCATGCACTGTTAGTGCGAATGCAGACACTATGGAAAACAATGAGAAGATTTACTAAAAAAAAAAAAAAGTATATATATCTATATCTATATATATATATATATATAGATATACATATATATATGATCTAGCAACTCTATTCTGGGTGTTAAATCAAAGAAAATAAAAAATAAACTAAATATAGTAAAACTAATTTAATAAGATATATGCATTCCCATCTTAATTTTAGCATAGTTATAGGACACAAGATATGAAAAAAAAATGCCTTTGCTGATGGATGAATGGATAAAGAGATGTATATAAAGAGATACATATTCTACTTAGGAATAAAGCAAAGAAAATAAATCTTACTACTTGTGACAACATGAATGAGTCTTTTTAATTTTTTGACGTTTTATAAAAAAATTTAGATTTTTTAAATTTGATTTCAGTGTAACAGTATTCATTGCTTTTGCACTACACCCAGTGCTCCATGAAATATGTGCCCTCCATAATACCCATCACCAGGCTCCCCTAACCTCCCACAGCCCACCCCTTCAAAACACCTCAGGTTGTTTTTCAGAGTCCATAGTCTCTCATGGTTCAACTCCCCTTCCAATTTCCCTCAACTTCCTCCTCTTGTCCATCTCCCCATGTCCTCAGTGTTATTTGTTATGCCCCACAAATAAGTGAAATCATATGATAATTGACTCTCTCTGCTTGACTTATTTCACCCAGCATAATCTCTTCCAGTCCTGTCCATGTTGCTAAAAAGTTGGGTATTCATCCTTTCTGATGGAGGCATAATACTCCATAGTGTATATGGACCACAATCCCTTATCCATTTGTCCATTGAAGGCTATCTTGGTTCTTTCCATAGTTTGGCGACCGTGGCCATTGCTGCTATTAACATTGGGGTACAGATGGCCTGTCTTTCACTACTTCTGTATCTTTGGGGTAAATACCCACTAGTTCGTACAGGGTCATGGGAATCTCTATTTTTAATTTCCTGAGGAATCTCCACACTGTTCTCCAAAGTGATGCACCAACTTGCATTCCAACCAACAGTGGAAGAGGGTTCCCATTTCTCCACATCCTTTCCAACACACGTTGTTTCCTGTCTTGCTAATTTTGGCCATTCTAACTGTTGTGAGTTGGTATCTCAATGTGGTTTTATTTTGAATCTCCCTGATGGCTAGTGACAATGAACATTTTTTCATGTGTCTGATAGCCATTTGTATGTCTTCATTGGAGAAGTGCCTGTTCATGTCTTCTGCCCATTTTTTGACATGATTATCAGTTTTGTGTGTGTTGAGTTTGAGAAGTTCTTTATAGATCCAGCATATCCAGCTTTTCTCTGTACTGTCATTTGCAAATAACTTCTCCCATTCCATGGGTTGCCTCTTTGTTTTGTTGACTGTTTCCTTTGCTGTGCAAAAGCTTTTGAACTTGAAGAAATCCCAAAAGTTCATTTTCGCTTTTGTTTCCTTTGCCTTTGGAGACATATCTTGAAAGAAGTTCCTGTGGCTGATATCAAAGAGGTTACTGCCTATGATCTCCTCAAGGATTCTGATGGATTCCTGTCTTACGTTGAAGTCTTTTGTCCATTTTGAGTCTATCTTTGTGTACGGTGTAAGAGAATGGTCGAGTTTCCTTCTTCTACATATAGCTGTCCAATTTTTCCAGCACAATTTATTGAAGAGACTGTCTTTTTTCCCCTGGATATTTTTTCCTGCTTTGTCAAAGATTATTTGACCATAGAGTTGAGGGTCCATGTCTGGGCTCTCTACTCTGTTCCACTGGTCTATGTGTCTGTTTTTATTCCAGTACCATGCTGTCTTGGTGATCACAGCTTTGTAGTAAAGCTTGAAATCAGGTAATGTGATGCTGCCAGTTTTGTTTCTGTTTTTCAACATTTACTTAGCAATTCGGAGTCTCTTCTGATTCCATACAAATTTTAGGATTATTTGCTCCAGCTCTCTGAAAAATACCGGTGGAACTTTGATCAGAATGGCATTAAAAGTATAGATTGCTCTAGGTAGTATACACATTTTAACAATGTTTATTCTTCCTATCCAAGAGCATGGAATGGTCTTCCATCTTTTTGTTTCTTTTTCAATTTGTTTCATGAGTGTTCTATCATTCCTCGAATACAGTTCTTTCACCTCTTAGGTTAGATTTATCCCCAGGTATCTTATGGTTCTTGGTGCTATAGTAAATGGAATCTATTTTCTAATTTCCCTTTCTGGATTTTCATTGTTAGTGTATATGAAAGCCATGATTTCTGTACATTGATTTTGTATCCTGCTACGTTACTGAATTGCTGTCTGAATTCTAGTAATTTGGGGGTGGAGTCTTTTGTGTTTTCCATTTAAAGAATCATGTCCTCTGTGAAGAGAGAGAGTTTGATTTCTTCCTTGCCAATTTGGATACCTTTTATTTCTCTTTGTTGTCTGATTACTGTTGCTACGACTTCTAATACTATGTTGAACAAGATTGGTGAGAGTGGGCATCCTTGTGGTGATCCTGATATCAACGGGAAGGCTGTGAGCTTTTTTCCATTGAGGATGGTATTTGCTGTGAGTCTTTCATAGATAGATTTTATGAAGTTCAGGAATGTTCCCCCTATCCCTATAATTTGAAGCATTTTAATCAAGAACGGATGCTGGATTTTGTCAAATGCTTTTTCTGCATCATTTGAGAGGACCACGTATTTCTTCTCTCTTCTCTTATTGATTTGTTCTATTACATTGATTGATTTGTGAATGTTTAACCATACTTGTAACCCAGAGATGAATCACACCTGGTCATGGTGGATTATCTTTCTAATGTGCTGTTGGATCCTCTTTGCTAGGATCTTGTTGATAATCTTAGCATCCATATTCATCAGTGATATTGGTCTGAAATTCTCCTTTTTGGTGTGGTCTTTGCCTGGTTTGGGGATCAGGGTAATACTGCCTTCATAAAAAGAGTCTGGAAGTTTTCCTCTGCTTTAATTTTTTGAAACAGCTTCAGGAGAATAGGTTTTATTTCTTCTTTAAAAGTTTGGTAGAATTCCCCAGGGAATCTGTCAGGTCTTGAGCTCTTGTTTTTTGGGAGGTTTTTGATCACTGCTTCAATCTCGTTACTAGATATCGGTCTATTCAGGTTGTCAATTTCTTCCTGGTTCAAATTTCGGAGTTTATATCTTTCCAGCAATGCATCCATTTCATCTAGGTTGCTCAACTTATTGTCATATAACTGTTGATAATATCTTCTGATTATTGTCTATACTTCCTTGGTGTTAGTTGTGATCTCTCCCTTTTCATTCCTAATTTTATTAATTTGAGCTTTCTCTGTTTTCTTTTGGATTAGTGTGGCTAAAGGTTTATTGAACTTATTGATTCTTTCAAAAATCCAGCTTCTAGTTTCATTGATACATTCTACTGTATCTCAAGTTTCTACCTCATTGATCTCTGCTCTAATCTTGATTATTTCCCTTCTTATGTGTGGAGTTGGTTTGATTTGTTGTAGATTGTCCAGTTCTTTTAGGTGCAGAACAGCTGTTGTATTCTGGATTTTTCTCTTTTTTTGAGAGAGGCTTGGAGAGCTATGTATTTCCCCATTAGGACCGCCTTTGCTGTATCCCATAGGTTTTGGACTGAAGTTTCTTCATTCTCATTGGTTTCAATGAATTGTTTAAGTTTTTCTTTGATCTCCTGGTTGATCCAAGCATTCTTAAGCAAGGTGGTCTTTAGCTTCCAGGTGTTTGAGTTCCTTCCAAACTTTTCCCTGTGGTTGAGCTCCAGTTTCAAAGCATTGTGATCTGAGAATATGCAAGGATAATCTCAGTCTTTGAGTCATGATTTGTGACCCAGTATGTGGTCTATTCTGGAGAAGGTTCCATGTGCACTTGAGAAGACTGAGTAATCTGTTGTTTTAGGGTGGAATGTTCTGTATATATCTATTAGGTCCAATTGGTCCAATATTTCATTCAATGATTTTGTTTCTTTATTGATTTTCTGCCCGGATGATCTGTCTATTCCTAAGAGAGGCGTTTTGAGATCTCCTACTATAAATGTATTCATATCGATATGACTCTTTATCTTGACTAATAGTTTTCTTATGTAATTGGCTGCTCCCATATTGGGGGCATAAAATTTACAATTGTTAGATCATCTTGGTGGATAGTCCCTTTAAGAATGATGTAGTGTCCTTCTGGATCTCTGACTACAGAATTTCATTTAAAATCTAATTTATCTGATATAAGAATTGCTGCCCCGGCCTTCTTTTGAGGCCCATTGGCATGAAAGATGCTTCTCCATCCCTTCACATTCAGTCTGGGCGTATCCTTAGGTTCACAATGGGTCTCTTGTAGACAACACATGGATGGGTCCTGTCGTTTTATCCAATCTGCAACCCTGTGTCATTTTATGGGCGCGTTTAGGCCATTCACATTGAGAGTGATTATTGATAGATACATTTTTATTGACATCGTGTTACCTTTGAAGTATTTCTTTCTGTAGATTATCTCTATATTTCTGTTCAGTGATATTCTTAGGATTTTTGCTCTTTTATAGAGCCCCCTTAATAATTCCTGGAGAGTCAGCTTGGTGGTCTTATCCTCTTTTAAGCCTTGCAGATCTTGGAAACTCTTTATCTCTCCATCCATTTTGAGTGTCAGTCTTGCTGAATAAAGTATTCGTGGCTGCATGTTCTTCTCATTTAGTGCCCTTTATATATCTTGCCAGACCTCTCTGGCTTGCCAGGTTTCTGTGGATAGGTGACACGTTATTCTGATGGGCTTTCCTCTGTACCTAAGGAGTTTCTTTGTCCTAGCTGCCTTCAAAAGGGCTTACCTACAGTTATAATTCTTCATTCTTGCTATTAAGTGTGTTGAGGTCTTTTGAGAATCTATAATCTTAGTGGGAGACCTTTCTGCCTCTAGTACATGAACACTAGTTCCATTCAAGAGATTGGGAAAATTTTCATGGAGAACTTGTTCCACTATATCTTCTAGTCTTCTTTCTTTCTCCTCCCCTTCAGGGATTCCAATAATTCTGACGTTGGAAAATTTCACGGCATCATTTATTTCCTTGATTCTGTTTTTGCGGCTTCTAAGCTCTTTGTCCCAGGCTTCCTCCTGATCCTTTCTCTCTGTTTGTCGTCCAGATCACTAATTCTATCTTTTGTCTCAGATACCCTAGCTTTTAGATAATTTAGATTAGATTGGGATTCATTGAGAGCATTGTGAACATTATCCCTTGTGTCTTTCAGTTCTCCCTTATCATTGTGAACATAACCCCTGGTGGCTCTCAGTTCTTCCCTAATCAATTCCCTTTGGTCATCCATGGCTCTCTCCAACCTAGCTGTTGCCTGGATAATTATTAGCCTGAATTCTCTTTCTGACATGTTGTCTATGTCGGGAGCCTTTAGCTCTGTTGCAGAAGGCCCATCCTCTGAATTTTTCTTCTGTTGGACATTCTTCCTCCTAGTCATTTTGGTGAAAGATGGCTGAATGGATGTAGCTGGTTGCATCGACTGTGGTGCAGTCAAGGTGCACCCTAGTACGCTTCTGAGCAAACAGGAGTCTCCACCGAAATGAAAGGAAAAAGAAAAGCAGAGAGAGATAAAGAAAGACAGGAAAAAAAAGGGAAGATAAAAGAGAAAGCTCAGCCCAAATGGGCCCCAAGGTATGATTTATGAAGTATAAAAACAAAAACAGACAAACAAAAGGACTGATAAAGTATATAACAAGAGAAAAAAATATATATATATAAGCAAAAAAAGAAAAGAACATCGTGAAAAAGCACCCTAAGTATAAGATTTATATACTTTCAGGACAAACACAAATTCACAGAAACACTGGCTGGAGAAGAAGATGGGAGAATGGTTTTAAATTCTCAGTGTGATCGAGGAAGGTTATTCTAATTCTTCCTGGATGTATCTTGATATCTTTTTAAAGGACTCAACTTTTCTAAGATAAAGGGTGATTAATTTTTTTTTTTTTACCTATAGGGGTAGCATTGATTGGGGAAAGGGGATTACCTTGAAGCTTAACTCTATATGAATCTTAAAAAATAAAAATACAAAAAAGGAATAAACTAAACTAAACTAAGCAAAAATTTAAAAAAGATTAAAAAATAGAAAAGCAAAAGAAAAACACGGGTATATGTAACAAAAAGTTCAGGTTAAAAGGTTATTATGGACTTTGATGTACTGGACTTCTCACTGTGATGGTAAATAGGATAAAAAAATTGTCTATATGGGACACCTGGGTGGTTCAGTTGGTTAAGCGGCTGCCTTTGGCTCAGGTCATGATCCCAGCGTCCTGGGATTGAGTCCCACGTCAGGCTCCTTGCTCCGCAGGGAGCCTGCTTCTCCCTCTGCCTCTGCCTGCCACTCTCTCTGCCTGTGCTCGCACTCTCTCTCTCCCTCTCTGACAAATAAATAAATTTTAAAAAATTGTCATATAATGAACCAAGATAGTGGGACTGAATTAAAAATAAAAAAGTTGTATCTATGAAGTAGTGGTTGTTGTTCATTTGTCGTCTTTCCCCCTCTCCGCTTGGTTTTCTGGGGGAGGTACCTGCCACGTGAGGTTTCAGGCAATGTTCCCTGAGTTAAGTCCTCCCGCCCCCTCAAGGACATGGGCTCTAAGAAAACCGGTTTTTCAGGCTTCTGTTCTCTGGAGGTTTTGTGTGTTTTTTCCATTGTTTTCTCTCCCCTTGGCAGCATTTGATGGTTTTTGAGGTTTAGAGGAAAGCAAACTGCACCCAGACCTCACTCTCAGAGAGAAGTCTCAGTCTGTTCCTCTCTGCGTGCTCCAGAGCACATAAATTCCCCCTTGGCCACTGGCAGAGCAAGTTCTGAGTCGCGGTCCCTGGGGACACAGGAACTCCTGCTTGTACCCAAAACCACGACAGCAGCGGCTGTCTGGGCAGCTTCAGACCACCAGAGAGGTTCCAAGCAGCGATCTCACACTGAGATTTTCCCACTGGCCTGGGCTGGGAGTGCCTGGTCCTTCTGGGTCCGAGAGCGCCGGGCTGGTGCCTGCTCCCATCTCTCTCAGGGAAGGGTGTGGGGTGCGCGTGTCTCAGGATCTGATAGCACAGCACAGCACCTGTGTGAAAGAGTGCAAAAAGGCTGTGTTTCTGCTGGCTGGTGATGATCCCTGCCCCTCACAGCACCCCACACATTCTCAGATGTGCTGGCGGCTCTGGGACCAAGACCTGTTTTTTCCACCATACTTCTTCTGGCTCAGCGCCAGGGGAGGCTGTCCTGGGTATGCACTCTCAGGAGAACTGGTGGCTCAGGGACCAAGACTTGGTTTCTCCCCTGCACTCTCTCTGGCTCAGCGCCAGGTTGGTTTTCCTGAGTCCGGGGACTTAGCCCCTGTGCCTAACTGCCCTGATTCCCACAATTTCCCCCTGCTATCCTTTGCTCTTTTTGAGTGCTTTCAACCAGACTCCAAGTTAATGCTGGTCCCCAGATGCAGGGCACTCTTCTATTGGGGTATTACTTTCCAGTGGATCGCCTCTGGTGGTTCCCTCCCCTTTTTTTTATCTTCCAGTATCAGTCCGATGTTCCCACTCTGCTTTACCTGCCCACTAGCATCTCTGCCCCTGTCGAGATCCAGACGTGTATAATTCTGATCTCAGGCTGATTTCATGGGTGATCGGAGTCCTTTGGTAGGTAATCAGCTCACTTTAGGGTACAGGTTGAAAAGGCGCCTCCTCCTACTTCCCCGCCATCTTGTCCTCCAGGCTGGATGGGTCTTTTTAATCCCTGTGACTTATTTAATTTTTTTTTTTTACAGCTGGGAGTTTATACTGCCTAATCTAATTTCAATATTTTACTTATCCCTGCAGTTCCTTTCTCTCTGGCAAAGTGTTTTCTGTATTTAGGACTATGATTCTGCTTTTGTTTTTTGTTTGCTCATTTGTTTTATTTATATTTTTAGATTCCACATATCAAATATATATTTATATATATATATATATGTGTGTGTCTGATTTACTTCTTTAACTTTGATTTTGACTTATTAAATGCCTACTATGAGCTAGCATTTTTTAAAAAATATTTAAATTAAACTAATTAAAATATATTTTTGTTTACAGACGTATAGGCCTGTGATGCATCAGTCTTATATAAAATACCCAGTGCATATTACATCAAGTACCCCCCCTTAGTTTCCATCACTCAGTTATACTAGTCCCCATCCTCAACCCTACAGCAACCATCACTTTGTTTCTTATGATTAAGAGCCTCTTATGATTTGTCCCCCTCTCTGGTTTCATCTTGTTTTATTTTTTCCTCTCTTCCCCATGATCCTCTATTTCATCTCTTAAATTTCACATATGAGTGAAATCATGATTGTCTTTCTCTGATTGACTTATTTTGCTTATCATAATATCTTCAGTTCCATGTATGTTATTGCAAATGGCAAGATTTCATTTTTTGATGGCTGAGAAATATATATATATATATATATATATATATACACACACACACATACAGTTTTCCAAACATATATATTATATAAATATATACACATGTTATATATATATATATATGTATATATATATATATATATATATATATGAGATATATATATATATCACATCTTATTTATCCAGTCACTTGCCAGTGGACATCTGGGCTATTTTGTAGTTTGGCTATTATGGACATTGTTGTTATAAACATTGGGATTGGGCTGCAGATGTCCCTTTGAATCACATTTATATCTTTTGGCTAAATACCCAGTAGTAAAATTGCTGGGTCATAGGGTAGCACTATTTTCAATTTTTTGAGGAATCTCTATATTGTTTTCCACATTGTCTGCACCAGCTTGCATTCCCACACTGCAGGAGGATTCCCATTTCTCCACATCATCACCAGCATCTCTCATTTCCTGACTTTTTAATTTTAGCCATTCTGACTGGTGTGATACCACATTATGGTTTTGATTTGTATTTCCCTGATGCTGAGCATTTTTTCATGTGTATGTTGGTCATTTGTATGTCTTCTTTGGAGAACTTCCTCTTCATGTCTTCTGCCCATTTCTTAACTGGTTTGTTTTTTCTTTGGGTGTTGAGTTTGATAAATTATTTATAGATTTTGGATACTAACTCTTTATCTGATATGTCATTTCCAAATATCGTCTCCCATTTCGTTGGTTTTGTCAACTGTTTCCTTTGCTGTACAAAAGCTTTTTATCTTGATGAAGTACCAATAGTTCATTTTTGCCATTGTTTCCCTTGCCTTTGGAGATGTGACTAGCAAAAAGTTGCTGCAGCCGAAGTTGAAGAGGTTACTGTTCTCCTCTAGGATTTTGATGGGTTCCTCTTTCACATTGGTCTTTCATCCATGTTGAATTTATTTTTGTGTATAGTGTAAGAAAATGGTACAGTTTCATTCTTCTGCATGTGTTGGTCCGGTTTTCCCAACACTATTTATTGAAGAGACTCTTTTTTCCATTGGATATCCTTTCCTGTTTTGTCAAAGATTAGTTGACCATAGTGTTGAGGGTCCATTTCTAGATCCTATATTCTATTCCATTGAGCTATCTGTTTTTGTGCCATACTGTAACATACTGTCTTGATGATTACAGCTTTGTAATAGAGCCTGAAGTCTGCCTTTGTGATGTCTCCAGCTCTATTTTTCTTTTTAATATTCCTTTGGCTATTTGTGGTCTCTTCTGGTTCCATACAAATTTTAGGATTATTTTTTCCAGCTCTGTAAAAAACAGTTGATGCTATTTTGATAAGGATTGTTGTGTTTGGCTTATTTCAGTTAGCATAATAAACTTCCGGTCCGTTAGTGTTCTTACAAATGGCAAGATTTCATTCTGGTTTATGGCTGAGTAATTATCTATCTATCTATATATCTATCATAATCATCTATTATCTACCATATAACTATAATCTCTCTATCTTTCCATCTATCATCTATCTATCCATCATGTATCCATCTGTCATCTATCAAATATTTATCTGTCTTCTATCCATCAATATATCTATATATTATTGATTTGCTATGTATTTGTCTTTCAATGAACAGTTGGATTGCTTCAACAGCTTCATCATTCTAAGAAATGCTGCAGTAAACATGAGAGTTTATATATCTTTTCAAATTAGTGGATACCCAGTAGTGGAATTACTGGATTATATAGTAATTTTATTTTAATGTGTCTGAGGAATCTCAATACTCTTTTTCACAATGGCTTCACCAATGTATATTCTCACCAACAATGCATGAGAGCTCCCACTTCTCCACAACCTCACCAACACTGTTTATTTATTCTTTATCTTATATTATTCAGTCTGGCATGTGTGATATGATATCTCATTGCAGTTTTGATTTGCATTTTCCTGGTGACTGGTAATGTTAAGGATTTTTTTCCACTGTCTGTTTTCATTTGTATGTCCTTTTTGGGAAAAAAAAAAGTCAGGATATCTGCCCACTTTTAGTGGGTTTTTTTGTGTGTGTGTTGAGTTGTATACATTTTAATATATATGTATATATGTATATATACATATATATATACATATATATATAAGCATTCATTTATTTCACAGAGAGCTAAAGAGAGACAAAGAGCACAAACAGGAGGAATGGCAGAGGGAGAAGGAGAAGCAGTCACCCTGTGGGATTTGATCCCAGGACCCTGAGATCATGACTTTAGCTGGAAGCAGATGCTTAAGCAACTGAGACACCCATGAGTCCCTAAAATATATTCTGTATGTTAAAACCTTATTAAATATAGATTTTGCATATATTTTCTTCCATTCACTAGGATGCCTTTGGTTTGGAGGATATTTTTACTGTTTTGTTGTTATTGTTCATTTTATTCAAGTAAAATTAATGTGCAGTGTTACATTAGTTTCAAGCGTACAATATAATGATTCAACAAATCTATACATTTATCAGGGCTCATTAAGATAAGTGTACACTTAATGTTATTCATTCACTTCAATCTTTTGATATTATGGATTTCCTTTGGTGTGCAAATCTTATGTGACATAATCCCAAGAGCTTCTGTTTGCATTTGTTTCCATTGAGTAGAAAGACATATCTAGAATAATGTTGTTAAGGCAGAGCTCTAGGATATTCCCATCTATTTTTTTAAAGAGATTTTATGGTTTCAGATCATTTATTCATATTTTCAATTTATTTTAGGTCAATTTTTTCATATAGTGTAAGAAAGTGGTCCAGTTTTACTGGATGTAACTGTTTATTTGATGTAAGTGTGAAGTTTCCCAGCATTACTTACCAGAGACAATCTTTTCCCCATTGTATAGTCTCACCTTCTTTGCTGTAGATTAATGAAAATATTAGTGTCTCTTTACTTCTAGATCTTTATCCAGTAACATTTTGTACATCTATTTTTATGTCATTCCCATTCCGGTTTATGTTTCAATGTTTGTTTGTTTTTTAATTTCTTTTTAGCGTAACAGTATTCATTGTTTCTGCACCACACCAAGCGGTCCATGCAATCCGTGCCCTCTCCAATAACCACCACCTGGCTCCCCCAATCTCCCACCCCCCGTGCCTTCAAAACACCTCAGGTTGATTTTCAGAGTCCATAGTCTCTCATGGTTCACCTTCCCTTCCAATTTCCCTCAACTCCCTTCTCCTTTCCATCTCACCATGTTCTCCATGTTATTTCTTATGCTCCACAAATAAGTAAAACCATATGATAATTGACCCTCTCTGCTTGACTTATTACACTCAGCATAATCTCTTCCAGTTGATACAAAAGTTGGGTATTCATCCTTTCTGATGGAGGCATAATACTCCATAGTGTATATGGACCCCATCTTCCTTATCCTTTCGTCCATTGAAGGCCATCTTGGTTCTTTCCAAAGTTTGGCGACCGTGGCCATTGTTGCTATTAACACTGGGGTACAGATGGCCCTTCTTTTCACCACAGCTGTATCATTACAGTAAATACCCAGGAGTGCAATTGCAGTGTCATAGGGAAGCTCTATTTTTAATTTCTTGAGGAATCTTTACACTGTTCTCCAAAGTGGCTGCACCAACTTGCATTCCCACCAACAGTGGAAGACGGTTCCCCTTTCTCCACATCCTAACCAACACACGTTGTTTCCTGTCTTGCTAATTTAGGCCATTCTACCTGATGTGAGGTGGTATCTCAATGTGGTTTTAATTTGAATCTCCTTGATAGCTAGTGATGATGAATATTTTTTCATGTGTCTGATAGCCATTTGTATGTCTTCATTGGAGAAGTGTCTGTTCATATCTTCTTTCCATTTTTTGGATATGATTAACTGTTTTGGGTGTGTTGAGTTTGAGAAGTTCTTTATGGATTCTGGATATCAACCCTTTGTCTGTGCAGTCATTTGCAAATACCTTCTCCCATTCCATGGGTTGCCTCTTTGTTTTGCTGACTGTTTCCTTTGCTGTGCAGAAGCTTTTGATCTTGATGAAGTCCTAAAAATTCATTTTCGCTTTTGTTTCCTTTGCCTTTGGAGACATACCTTGAAAGAACTTGCTGTGGCTGATATCAAAGAGGTTATTGCCTATGTTCTCCTCAAGGATTTTGATGGACTCCTGTCTCACGTTGAGGTCCTTTATCCATTTTGAGTTTATCTATGTGTACAGTGTAAGAGAATGGTAGAGTTTCCTTCTTCTACATATAGCTGTCCAATTTCCCCAGCACCATTTATTGAAGAGACTGTCTTTTTTCCCCTGGATACTTTTTCCTGTTTTGTCAAAGATTATTTGATCATAGAGTTGAGGGTCCATATCCTGGCTCTCTACTCTGTTCCACTGCTCTATGTGTCTGTTTTGATGCCAGTACCATGCTGTCTTGGTGATCACAGCTTTGTAGTAAAGCTTGAAATCCGGTAACGTGATGCTGCCAGTTTTATTTTTGTTTTTCAACATTTCCTTAGCAATTCGGGGTCTCTTCTGATTCCATACAAATTTTAGGATTATTTGCTCCAGCTATTGAAAAATACCGGTGGAACTTTGATCAGAATGGAATTAAAAGTATAGATTGCTCTAAGCAGTATAAACATTTTAACAATGTTTATTCTTCCTATCCAAGAGCATGGAATGGTCTTCCACCTTTTTGTGTCTTCTCTAATTTCTTTCATGAGTGTTCTGTTGTTCATCGAGTACAGATCCTTTACCTCTTTGGTTAGGTTTATTCCCAGGTATACTATGGTTCTTGGTGCTATAGTAAATTGAATCGATTCTCTCATTTCCCTTTCTGTATTTTCATTGTTAGCTTATAAGAAAGCCACTGATTTCTGTGCATTGACTTTGTATCCTGCCATGTTACTGAATTGCCTTATGAGTACTAGTAGTTTTGGGGTGGAGTCTTTTGTGTTTTCTATATAAAGAATCATGTCATCTGTGAAGAGAGAGAGTTTGACTTCTTCCTTGCCAATTTGGATACCTTTATTTCTCTTTGTTGTCTGATTGCTGTTGCTAGGACTTATAATATATGTTGAACAAGAGTAGTGACAGTGGGAATCCTTGTTGTGTTCCTGATCTCAAAGGAAAGGCTGTGAGCTTTTTCCCATTGAGGACGATATTTGCTTTAGGTCTTTATTAGATAAATTTTATGAAGTTCTGAATTTTCCCTCTATCCCTATACTTTGAAGCATTTTAATAATGAACCGATGCTGCATTTTGTCAAATGCTTTTTCTGCATCAATTGAGAGGATCATGTGATTCTTCTCTCTTATATTATTGATTTGTTCTATTACACTGATTGATTTGCAAAAATAGAACCATCCTTGTAACTCAGGGATGAATGCCACCATGTCAAGGTGGATAATTTTTTAATGCGCTGTTGGATCCTCTTTGCTAGGATCTTGTAGAGAATCTTAGCATTCATATTCATCGGTGATATTGGTCTGAAATTCTCCTTTTGGGTGTGGTCTTTGCCTGGTTTGGGGATCAGGGTAATGCTGGCTTCGTAAAGAGCCTGGAAGTTTTCCTTCTGCTTCAATTTTTTGAAACAGCTGCAAGAGAATTTGTGTTATTTCTTCTTTAAAAGTTTGGTAGAATTCCCCAGGGAATCTGTCAGGTCCTGGGCTCTTGTTTTTTGGGAGGGTTTTGATCACTGCTTCAATCTCATTACTAGATATCGTTCTTCAGGTTGTCAGTTTCTTCCCGGTTCAATTTTGGGAGTTTATATTTTTCTAGGAATGCATCCATTACATCTAGGTTGCTTAACTTATTGGCATATAACTGTTGATAATAACTTCTGATGGTTGTTTCTATTTCATTGATGTTAGTTGTGATATCTCCCTTTTCATTCCTAATTTTATTTATTTATTTGAGCTTTTTCTCTTTTCGTTTGGATTAGTGTGGCCAATGATTTATCAATCTTATTGATTCTTTTAAAAAGCCAGCTTCTAGTTTTACTAATACTTTCTACTGTATCTCTAGTTTCTACCTCATTGATTTCTGATCTAATCTTGATTATTTTCCTTCCTATGTGTGGAGTTTGTTTGATTTGTTGTAGATTCTCCAGTTCTTTAAACTGTAGAGACAGCTGTTGTATTCTGGATTTTTCAATTTTTTTGAGGGAGGCTTGGATGGCTATGTATTGGCCCATTAGGACCATCTTTGCTGTATCGTATAGGTTTTTGAACAAAGTGTCTTCATTCTCATTGGTTTCCGTGAATTGTTTAAGTTCTTCTTTGATCTCCTGGTTGACCAAGCATTCTTAAACAAGATGTTCTTTATTTTCCAGGTGTTTGAGTTCCTTCCAAACTTTTCCCTGTGAATGAGCTCCAGTTTCAAAGCATTGTGATCTGACAATATGCAGGGGATAATGTCAGTCTTTTGGTATCAGTTGAGTGTTGATTTGTGACCCAGTATGTGGTCTATTCTGGAGAAGGCTCCATGGGCAATTGAGAAGAATGTGTATTCTGTTGTTTTAGGGTGGAATGTTCTGTATATATCTAGGAGGTCCATCTGGTCCAATGTGTCATTCAATGCTCTTGTTTCTTTATGGATTTTCTGCTTGGATAATCTGTCTATTACTGAGAGAGGAATGTTAGGATCCCCTACTATAAATTTATTCTTATCGATATAACTCTTTATCTTGATTAATAGTTTTCTTATGTAATTGGCTGCTCCCATATTGGTTGCATCAATATTGACAATTGTTTGATCATCTTGGTGAAGAGTCCCTTTAAGAATGATGTAGTGTCCTTCTGTATCTCTGACTACAGACTTTCGTTTAAAATATAATTTGTCTGATATGAGAATCGCTACCCTGGCCTTCTTTTGAGGCCCATTGGTATGAAAGATGCTTCTTCATGCCTTCACTTTCAATCTGGGTGTATCCTTAGGTTCACAGTGGGTCTCTTGTAGACAACATATGGATGGGTTCTGTCATTTTATCCAATCTGCATCCCTGTGTCATTTTATGGGCACATTTAAGCCATTCACATTGAGACTGATTATTGATAGATATGTTTTTATTGACATCGTGTTACCTTTGAAGTCTTTCTTTCTGTAGATTGTCTCTATATTTCTGTTCAATGATATTTTTAGGATATTTGCTCTTTTATAAAACCCTCCTTAATATTTCCTGCAGTGTCGGCTTTGTGGTCTCATACTTTTTTAAGCGTTGCTGGTCTTGGAAATTCTTTATCTCTCCATCCATCTTGAATGTTAGTCTTGCTGGGTATAGTATTCTTGGCTGCATGTTCTTCTCATTTAGTTCCCTGAATATATCTCGCCAACCCTTTCTGGCTTGCCAGTTTGCTGTGGAAAGGTCTGATGTTATTCTGATGGGCTATCCACTGTACGTAAGGACCTTCTTTGTCATAGGTGCCTTCAAGAGGGCTTGCCTAGAATTATAATTCTTCATTCTTGCTATTAGGTGTGTCGAGGTCTTTTGAGAATCTATATCTTGGTAGGAGACCTTTCTGCCTCTAGTACCTGAACGCTGGTTCCGTTCAAGAGATCGGGAAAATTTTCATGGAGAACTTGTTCCACTATATCTTCTAGTCTTCTTTCTTTCTCCTCCCCTTCAGGGATTCCAATAACTCTGACGTTGGAATGTTTCATGGCATCATTTATTTCCCTGATTCTGTTTCACGGCTTCTAAGCTGTTTGTCCCAGGCTTTCTTCTGATCCTTTCTCTCTATCTGTTTGTCGTCCAGATCACTAATTCTACCTTCTGTCTCAGTTACCCTAGCTTTTAGAGAATTTAGATTAGATTGGAACTCATTGAGAGCATTGTGAACATCATCCCTGGTGGCTTTCAGTTCTGCCCTAATCAATTCAGTTTGGTCATCCATGGCTTTCTCCAACCTAGCTATTGCCTGGATAATTGTTAGCCTGAATTCTCTTTTCTACATATTGTCTATGTCGATAGCCGTTAGCTCTGTTGCAGAAGGTCCATCCTCTTAATTTTTCTTCTGTTGGGCATTCCTCCTCCTAGTCATTTTGGTGAGAGATGGCTGAACGGATGTAGCTGGATGTGTCGACCGTGGTGCAGTCAAGGTGCATCCTGGAACACTTCTGAGCAATCAGGAGTCCCCACCCAAACCAGAGAAAAAAGATAAGAAAAAGAAAATAGAGGGAGAGAGAGAGAGGGAGAGAGAGAGAGACAGGAAAAAAAGGGGAAGATTGAAGAAAATTCTCAACCCAAATTGGCCCCAAGGTAAGATTTTTGAATTATACAAACAAAAACAGACAAACATAAAGACTGATAAAAATATATGACAAGAGAAAAAAATATATATATAGATATAGATAGATAGATATCTATATCTATATCTATATCTATAAAAAGTAAAAAAGAAAAGAAAAGAAAAGAACCTCGTCAAAAGGAACCCAAGTATAAGTTTGATATTCTACCAGGACAAACACTATTCACAGAATCACTGGCAGGAGAAATAGAAGGGAGAGAGGTTATAAATTCTCACTGTCAGCGAGGAAGGTTATTTTGATTCTTCCTGGATGTATCTTGATATCTTTGTTAAAGGCCTCAACTTTCCTAAGATAACAGGGGATTAAAAATTGGTTTACCTATAGGGGTAGCATTGATTGACGAAAGAGGATTACCTTGAAGATTAACTCTATATGAATATTAAAAAATCAAAATACACAAAAGAATAAACTAAACTAAACTAAGGTAAAATTTTCAAAAATTAAAAAATAGAGAAGCAAAAGAAAAACATGGGTATATGTATCAAAAATTCAGGTTAAAAGGTTACTATGGAATTTGATGTACTGGACATTTCAGGGTGATGGTAAATAGGTTAAAAAATTGTCTATATAAAAAAAATGAACCAGGATAGTGGAACGAATTAAAAATAAATGTTGTTTCTATGAAGTAGTGGTTGTTGTTCTCCTGTCGTCTTTTCTTTTCTTTCTTTCTTTTTTTTCCTGGTTGGTTTTCTGGGGGAGGGCCTGCCACTTGGGTTTTCAGGCAATGTTTCCTGAGTTAAGTCCTGCCGCCTCCCCCAAGGGGGTGGACTCTGGGGAAACCGGTTTTTCAGGCTTTTGTTATTGGGAGGTTTTTATGTTTGTCTGTTCGGGTTTTTTTGTTTGTTTTTTATTTTTCTCTTGCCTTGACAGCTTTTGATGGTTTTTAGAGGTTTAGATTAAAGCAAACTGCACCCCGACCTCCCTGACCGAGATAAGCCTCAGTCTGTTCCCCTCTGGGTGCTGCAGAACACATAAGTTCTCCCTTGGCCGCTGGTAGAGCAAGTTCCGAGTCGTGGTCCCTGGGGACACAGGAACTCCTGCTTGTACCCAAAACCATGACAACGGTGGTTGTCTGGGCAGCTGCAGACCGCCAGAGAGGTTCCAAGCAGCAATGGCACACTGAGTTTTTCCCGCTGGCCCAGGCTGGGAGTGCCTGGTCTTTCTGGGTCCAAGAGCACAGTGCTGGCTCCTGCATGCACCTCTCTCAGGGGTGGGTGTGGGGCCCATGCTTCTCAGGCTCTGATAGCACGGCACTGCACTTGCTTGGAAGAGTACAAAGAAGCTGTTTTTCTGCTGGCTGGCGAGTCTCCCAGCCCCTTCCAGGACGCCACATGCTCTCAGGCACCCTGGCGGCTCAGGGACCAAGGCCTGGTTTTTCAGCCACACTCTCTCTGGCTCAGTGTCAGGTGTGGCTGTCCTGGGTCCGGGGACTTAAGCCCCTGTCCCTAACCACCATGGTTCCTCTGATATCCCCCTGAGATCCTTTGCTCTTTTTGAGTGCTTTCTACCAGACTCCAAGTTAATGCTGGTCCCCAGATGCAGGGCACTCTTGTATTGGGCTATCACTTTCCAATGGGTCACCTCTGGTGGCTCCCTCCCCCTTTTGTTTAACTTCTGATATCAGTCCGATGTTCCCACTCTGCTTTACCTGTCCACTGGCATCTTCTGCCCCCGTAGAGATCCAGACGTGTATAATTCTGATCTCAGGCTGATTTCATGGGTGATCGGAGTTCTTTGGTGGGTAATCAGCTCACTTTAGGGGACAGGTTAAAACAGCGTCTCCTCCTACTTCCCCGCCATCTTGTCTCCCCCTATTCCTACTATTCTTAATCCAACTTATGTTCTTCCCTTTCTATTCAAAATAGTCCCTTTAGTATTCCTTGCAGGGCTTATTTACTACTCATGAATTCCTTTAATATTTTTGTCTTGGAAACTTTTTTCTCAAGTCCAGTTAATATATTTATGATAATTATTTTAAACCTTCTATCAGACACGTCATGTATCTCCATTTTTCTTAAATCTCTGTGAATTTGTCTTGTTCTTTAATTTTAGACATATTCCTCTATCTCTTCATTTTGCCTAACTCTTTGTACATTTCTACATGTTAGGGAAGTCAGTGATGTTTCCTGAAAATAGTGAGTTATGAAGAAGAGATCCTGTCTGTAGTGTCCTGAAATGCAGTATCGCTCGACCAGAACCTACCACTTCAAGTGTGTCTCTTATGTATGTTATGTACACCCTGCTGTCATGGCTAAACTGATTTTGCCCTTGTCCCAGCCATCTTCAGTGTATCTCTTTCCCTGTTGTGAGCATGATTTGCTCCCTGGGGTGCAGTAGACCATTCTGGGGTCATCTTGCACTTGAGCTGAGTTATACCAAACATTTTCCAGAGATGCAATAGCACCGAAATTCCAGGCACTTTCTCTGTTTTGTCCATGAGGAGCTTTCATTTTGGGGCAGGGCCTAGCTGTTATACCAGCCCACTGCTGAGTTCACAGCCTGATAGTTACTTGTGGTTATCATTCCCTCCCCAGGGAAGGAATCACTTTGGAGTGGGGATGTCCCCTTTAGGTCTGCTTTCATATGGCCAAGCTTGTTGAATCACTTTGGATGGGCTCTAAGAGTGTATGGAAGAGGTGGATCTGCAGAAGTGCAGGTTCGGGAGCGTGGGTCAGTGGTGTTAAGAAAGTTTTCTCGGGGTTGCTCTGAGAGGAGATTTGGAGTTGAGGACTCGCTGGAGAGAGTGTGTCCAGAGAAGAATGTGAGAGTGAGGCATTTGTGTTAGCAAGTTTAGTAGTGAATGTATGTGCCATGTTGATCCCAGATGACCTTGTGTTTTGACTGGGAGAGGTGAAAATTGAACCCCCAGATCCTCTGTTCACAGAGAAGTTTCCCAGTGATCCCTGCCCCTCCAGCACACTCTGAGATTAATAAACATATCTCTCTCCTGCATACAGCAGGTGTTTTTCAAAATACAGCTTTTATGCTGTGTCACTACAGGACTGTTTTTTGTGATGTCTCTTTAAGGACAAGGAAGCAGTATCTTATTGCACTCCCAGCTCTCCTTTAGCAAAGCCCACTAATTTTTGAAATTCTAAGTTATGTCCCTGTGATTATAGGAACTCATGAATTTCAGTGTCCCTGATTTTCAAAACCAATTGATATGGGGGATTAATCTTTCCTTTCTGGGCTTCCTGTTGTGACAGTCTGTTTCTCTCCCCTCTCCATGTCCATTCTGTCTCTCCATCTCACAGACATTCTTGTGGATATGTTTAGATCCTGAGTGTATCTCTGTCCTTTCTACCTTCTTCAATGTGATCTCTTCCTTATATTTAGTTGTGGAGAGTTTGGTCTGCCAGTCATTAGTTTTTTTTTCTGGATTATTTAAACTGCTCTTAATGTTATCTAGTTGTATCCGTTGGAAGATGTGCGTTTCTCCTACTCTAACATCTTCCCTGGGGGTTTAGTAAACAGACTTAAAAAAATAGTGTTTGAGAAACTAGATAGCCAAATGGAAAATGATGAAACTAGATCACTTTCTTACATCATACACAAAAAGAAATGCAAAATTAGTTAAAGACCTAAGTGTGAAACCTAGAACCATGTAATTACAAGACAAAACAGACAGTAATCACTTAGACATTGGCCTTAACAACATGTTTATGGATATATCTTCTCAGACAAGAGAAAAAAAAATTAAAAATGAACTACTGGGACATCACCAAAATAACAATAACAACTACAACAAAAATAGTTTTGCACAGCAACAGAAAGCATCACCAAAATTAAAAAAAATATATAATGAATGGGAGAAGATATTTGAAAATGATATATCTAATAAAGGATTATCATCTAAGATAAATAAACAATATAGACAATTTAAAATCATAAAGCAAAATATCCAATTTAAAAATGGTTAAAGAACCTGAGAAGACATTTGTCCAAAGAATATTTACAGATGAGACCCAAGCATATGAAAAGATGCTCAACTTCTCTATTCATAATGGAAATGTGAATAAAACTACAATGTAATACCATTTTACACCAGTCAGAATGACTACTAAGCAAAAGACAAGAAATAACAAATCTTGGCAAGAATATGGAGAAAAGGGAACCATTGAACACTATTGGTGAGAATTCAAATAAGTGAAATCACGTGGAAAACAGTATGGAGGGTCCTCCTAAATTAAAATTAGTAATATCATATGATCCAGTAATTCCATTCATTGGTATTTACTCAGAAAATGAAAACAATAATTAAAAAAAAACCATACCATTATATTTACTGCTGCATTATCTATAACAATCAATATATGGATGCAAGCCCAGTGTCCCGTGATGATTGATAATGTGGTGTGTGTGTGTGTGTGTGTGTGTGTGTGTGTGTGTATTGCAATATTACTCAGACATAGGAAATAATGAGGTTTTGTTATTTGCAACCATGTAGATGGTCCTAGAAGGTGTTATGCTATGTAAAACAAATCAGACAAATACAGATACCATATGATTTCACTTATATGTGGAATCTAAAGCAAACAAACAAAAACACATCCGTTCAAATACAGAGAACAAACTGGTGGTTTCCAATGGGCTGGTGGTGGAAGAATGAACTAAATAGATCATAGTGATTAATAACTACAAAATTTCAAGTTAGAAAACTAGTAAGTCATAGGGAATGTAGTCAATAATATTGTAATAAGATTGCATGGTGACTTCACTTATCACAGTGAGCACTGCATAATATATAGAATTGTCAATATGTTGTTGACCAGCTCAACTGACCATAATATTGCACTGCCTGTCGATTTTATTTCAATAATGGGTTTCAATATAATTTTATATAGGAAACATCAACCTGGATAAAACAGTACTTCATGGAGAAAATGGATGTCTTTCTTTCTCCACTTTTCTACTCTCAGATTAGGCTGATGCTCAGTCAAAACGTAGAAGCATTCACTCTCTCCTTTGTCTTTTGATGGCAAAATATGACAATATGGCTTGTCCTCCTTTGTGGATGATTTAAGAAAATATGTAAACTTCCATCTATTTGTTACCAAAAACCTTTTTTTCAAATATTTCTATTAAAGCAACTCTTTACTAAATCCAATTGTTTTTTTTTTTCAAAAAGAATAAGTTGATTGACAATTTAATGACTATTTTAAAATAATCTATGTCTCTAAATAGACATTCTCCATAGCTGAAGAAAACTTGAAGCCAAGGAATTTGATTTCCATTCCAGTACTGGTTTTAAATATGAAGCATGACAGTGATATTTCTTAAACTATTAAACTATTTTGATATTAGGTATTTTCTCAGGGCCCCACAACTTCCTTGTTTCTAAGGGTATAAATTAAAGGGTTCAGCATGGGGGTGAAGACAGTATAGATCATGGAGAGACCTTGATCTAGTATGGGGTGTGGGAAGAGCCATGTGTCATCTACATCACTATTGCTAGTACCAGGTGGAGACTCACTACAATAAAGTGAGAAGAGCACATGGACAGGAATTTTTTTCCTCCCCTCAGGAGAGTTCATTGTGAGAACAATGAGGAAAATGAATATAATAAGTCACTATTAAGCTAAAGGGGGTGAGTATATATATAATACCATAAACAACACCATCTCATAATCTGAAGTGTCCTCACAGGATAGCATCAGGATGGCTGGTATCTCACAGAAGAAGTGATTTATTCTCTTCAGGCCATAGACAGGAAAATGCATTATGTAGATGGTTTGAATGAGTGAATTTTGAGCAGCTCCAGAACTTGATGACACCACCCTTAGCAAGCAGACTTTAGGGTTTATGATGATTGTGTAGTGAAGGGTGTTACAGACAGCCACAAATTGGTCATAGGGAATAAAAGTTAGGAGGAGACACTCAGTGTCACCTAAAGTCAGGCAGAAGAACATTTGGACTCCACAGCCAATGAGAGAGATGCTGTACTTCCCTAAGGAATGGTTGATGACCATTTAAGGAACCAAGATGGAAATATAGAACAAATCAATGATGGAAAGTTGGCTGAGCAAGAAGTACATGGGAGTGTGGAGGTAGGAGTCCACTCAGATCAGAAAGATGAAGATAGAGTTTCCTGTGAGGGTAATAAGGTAAACCAGAAGGATGAGGTAGACCAGGAGGCTGGCATATTGGAACTCAGGGAAGAGTCCCAAGAAGATGAAATCTGTAGTGGATGCATCATCTATGTTTGCCATACCTCGGCTTCATTGGTGACAGGTGATGTGTAGTAAGAGGAAAGTATAGGCCATCTGTTAAGTTTTATGTCTTGTTATGAACCTTTTATTTTAGGCTTGATTTATTTTTTCCTATCCATTCTTTCTGCAACATCTTGACAAACCCAAATAGCATTTAATATATCTTGGGAAACTTGAAAGTTGGGAACAGATGGAAATTTGGGGAGAGTGGCACACTTAAAGAAAGCATGGAATGTCTGTTTTTCCCCCACATACATTACCCTACACATCTTTCCCATCTAGATGTTAATTTTTCGTTATTCTTTATTTTGCATTTTAATAATAAACAGGTTATCTAGTTAAAAATCTTGAAGTTTGAATGTAGTAAACTTCTTATTTGCTAAATATTAATGTAATTATTTCATTATGTTATGGAAAAATTGTTCCATATTTAAATAATTGTAGTACTCACCCAAGAATTTAAAACTCATTTTTTTCAAATTTCCTAAGACAATGAGTCTCCAACAGCAATCAGACAACAAAGAGAAATAAAAGGTATCCAAATTGGCAAGGAAGAAGTCAAACTCTCTCTCTTCGCAGATGACATGATACTTTATATGGAAAATCCAAAAGACTCCACCCCAAAATTACTAGAACTCATACAGCAATTCAGTAACGTGTCAGAATACGAAGTCAATGTACAGAAATAAGTGGCTTTCTTAAACACTAACAATGAAAATACAGAAAGGGAAATTAGAGAATCGGTTCCATTTACTATACCACCAAGAACCATAAGATACTGGGAATAAACTTAACTGAAGAGGTAAAGGATCTGTACTCGAGGAACTACAGAACACTCATGAAAGAAATTGAAGAAGACATAAAAAGATGGAAGACCATTCCATGTTCTTGGATCGGAAGAATAAACATTGTTAAAATGTCGATACTACCTAGAGCAATCTATACTTTTAATGCCATTCCCATCAAAATTCCACTGGTATTTTTCAAAGAGCTGGAGCAAATAACCCTAAAATTTGTATGGAATTAGAAGGGACCTCGAATAGCTAAGGAAATGTTGAAAAACAAAAATAAAACTGGTGGCACCTCATTACCTGATTTCAAGCTTTACTACAAAGCTGTGATCACCAAGACAGCATGGTACTGGAATAAAAACAGACACAAAGACCAGTGGAACAGAGTATAGAGCCCAGATATGGAACCTCAACTCTATGGTCAAATAATCTTCGATGAAGCAAGAAAAAATATCCAGGGGAAAAAAGACAGTCTCTTCAATAAATGGTGCTGGGGAAATTGGACAGCTATATATAGAAGAATGAAACTGGACCATTCTCTTACACCATATACAAAGATAAACTTGAAATGGATAAAGGACCTCAATGTGAGACAGGAATCCATCAGAATCCTAGAGGAGAACATAGGCAGTAACCTCTTTGATATCAGCCACAGCAACTTCTTTCAAGATATGTCTCCAAAGGCAAAGGAAACAAAAGCAAAAATGAACTTTTAGAACTTCATCAAGTTCAAAAGTTTCTGCACAGCAAAGGAAACAGTCATCAAAACAAAGAGGCAACCCATGGAATGGGAGAAGATATTTGCAAATGACAGTACAGACAAAAGGTTGATATCCAGGATCTATAAAGAACATCTCAAACTCAACACACAGAAAACAGATAATCATATCAAAAAATGGGCAGAAGATATGAACAGACACTTCTCCATAATATTTTGGTCTCACTTTAGTTTTTGACTTGTCAAAGAAACCATTTCCCAAATATGTCTTGTATAGATCATTCTCTGCTCTGTTAAATTTATCCCCTTTGTCAATCTTTTATAGCCTTTGCAGAACTAACTACATACTTTGCATAACAAAATGAAAATTTAGGACCCCCTTTGTTCAAAGTTATTAAGAATTTCAAAACAGCAACATCAAAGCTTCTATAATAATGCATCGATCTGACATCTTCTGAGCTCATTTCTGTGTTTCCAACTTCTTAAACACTTTCATCAGCTATCCTGACAACACTTTCAATTTATCATGCCAAAACTGATATTAGCTCCCATCTCTTACATTTTATTATTTCCACCATTTCCATTTCGTTACCAAAAACATTGAAACCTAACCCTTGAGGCCACTTTTGATTTCTTCATTTCCTATGTTTAATCAGTTACTTGGAGCAGGCATACTAAACTATCAGTATCTCTAAGACACATATCTCCTTTCTAAACCTATTAATTCACTCAATTCTAAGTTTTCAATGCACATTCTCCTGATTTTCTAGACTTGTTTTTTCCTCTCTCCTTTAAAATCATACCCATCTAAAAACACATCAAGAACAAGTCACTTTCTGGGGCAATTTTTGAAATGTTCTCCGTGAACTAGGGAATTGCTTAACAATACTTATATTAGTATGCAAATACTCAATGAATTTATGACTAGTTTACCTGGATCTTTCTTTCTTTCTTTCTTTCTTTCTTTCTTTCTTTCTTTCTTTCTTTCTTTCTCTCTGTTTCTTTCTTTCTTTTCTTTATAACAAACTTTCATTTTTTCCTTACAACAACTTAAACTACAATCTTCTAAAAGGTCACAGTGTTTTTCATTTCCATGCAGGTACTTGCACAGTATCACTTCCATTTAAGTTAAACTTTCTCCAACCTATATTAAACCTCTCCAAAGATTTAATTTACTGATCACATGTTAGCATCTATCTGAAGCTTCCTCAAAACTCTACCCATCCTATGCCAAATCAAAATTTGATATTTTCTTCTAAATTTTGACAATGCATATTAAACTGTTCTACCAGTGGCACATTCAGATATAACCATCTTATTAAATATTTTGTTCCAGGTGTGCTTGGGTGGCTCATTTGGTTAAGCATCTGACTCTTGGTTACAGATCAAATAATGATCTTATGGTTCATAAGATCATGCCCCACATTGGGCTCCATGCTAAGCAGGAATTCTTCTTGAAGACTCTCCTTCTGCCCCTCCTCCCAGTATTCTTGCTCTCTCTCTCTCAAAAAAAAACCTATATACTTAAAAATAAATAATAAATAAATAAACAAAAATAAATAAATAAATATTTAGTTCCATTGAACTTTAAAATTTGTAATGAAGAAGTAACTAATACATGCATTTTATAATTCTTATGAAGTGATCCCTCAATAGAATTTTGTAGGATGGATCATAAAATGGATGAGTTTATTAGGTAGTGTTGGAATGTAGATGTTTCAAAAGTATTACAGCCATGCTAGCATTCACTTTTGCAAAGAAAACTCATCAAGTGAAATATTTCTTTACTTTGTTAATTTTGACACTTGACATGTGTTTGCTGGCTGTCAGAGATGACCTAACTATAGACTAAAAATAATTCATGAAAAAGGGAGTTAGAGTATGAGGATTTATAGAATAAAGAGAAGGAAGTGGAAATGGATTAATGGTTGTGGAATAATAAGGGGAGGAAGAAATGTTTTAAAAAAAGAAAGGAAAGGAAATGGAAGGAGAAAAAATGTCAACTGAAATAATGCCCAGTTTTATTTTTTTAAATTTATTTCTTATTTTTTTTAATTTCTTTTCAGTGCCAGTTAAGTCTTATATGATATTATCAATACATAACAAATATAAATACTATGAAAACTATACTTGTGGGCCACTTTAGAGGCTCTAAGGACATATATCACACTAGTTAATTGCCATTAATTATTTATATGAACTAACAATAATTAATTGAATTTTTGTTTTCACAAGCTATTTAATGGCTTTGTCACAAAGTTTCATCTGTGAGAAGGATGTTTATTCTAATATGTATGACAGTAAATTACTTTAAAGAATACAAAAGTTGTTCTCAATGTCACAAAAATTAATAGGATCAGAATTAAAAACCTGAAAAATTTTGACTACTCTTTGTGATTTAATTATACCTTGTTTACCAAGAAATATGAAACTTCTAGAAAGAGGGGTGGGGACAGTGTTTAGCTAGATAAATACATGCACTCACAACTTTAAAATGAGTGACAGTTATGACTTCATCAGGTCCATACTAACCAGCAACATTTTTCCAAGTTTAGCAACGGAACTGGACTAGATACTGGAATGCAGATTCAATTTCCAAAAAGAGTTGATATGATATTTTTAGTTTACAAACGCCTTTAAAACTAGAAACTGTTATTGAAACCAGTGGCCATTTGTCATTAGCATACATAAAACAAGCCACCGGGTTTGGATCAATGGTTTCTAATTGAGATTAATTTCTTTTGGTCATTTCATGTCATAGTCAAAAGAAAACATGAGGTTGTCACACATTAAAGATGGAGGAATAATTGAATAACACTGCTAATGAGTTGGAGAAAAAAGAATACAATGGATAGGCTCTTAACTGCAGTTCTGTCAATGTTTTCATGCTATGCCCACATACCCAACCTCTAACACTTTAAATTTGTCAGCAGCTAACTCAGAAATTGAAAACCAAGATATGCTACTTTTATTTTTTTAATATTTTTATTATTTATTTGACAGACAGAGATCACAAGTAGGCAGAGAGGCAGGCAGAGAGAGAAGGAGGAGAAGCAGGCTCCCTGATGAGCAGAGAGCCCGATGTGGGGCTTGATCCCAGGACCCTGGGATCATGACCTGAGCCGAAGGCAGAGGCTTTAACCCACTCAGCCACCCAGACGCCCCAGGATATGCTACTTTTAGTATCAGTGGCCTTCATGTTCTTTCCACAGAATCCTGAGATAGTTGTCACCTGGCTGCTTTTGGTGGATAACGTTTTTAGAATATTCCCCTGATCTAATCAAAAGCTGAGTTCCTTTCCAACTCATCCTAATTTCTACTGTAGTGAAATTAGAGTGGGCATGGTTAAAAAAAAAAAAAAAAAAAAAAGGAGCCTCTTCTCATTATTTCATTCAGAAGAATGAGACTCTGGAGCCTGGTGCCCCAGGAGACCCAATAAGGGCATGATGGAATGGGACATAGAATATTTCCAGAGACTGCAGAAGTTACCCAATTCAACCTCTTACAAAGTAAGGTGATATTTGTACCAACAGACCCAGGAAAGTAAATGGTGAGGATTTAGTTAGCAAACATTAAGTAAACTTACTAAGAATTTCATAAATACTAATTAAAAAATAGTTGTATAATATAGTATCATCTCCATTTTTCAGTATTTTCAATACAGCTGTTAGGGAGAGATTCACCCCTCAAACAAGGACTATGGCCAACTCTACAGCCAGCCTCTGCTGCTTCTAAAATGACGGTGGAGCTCAGGGATAATTTTCTCTTTGTAAATCCTATTCAAAATGACCCAAGATGAGCAGGACAATTCAAATGTTAAAGAGAATAGAGGGAGAATTAAAGCCCATCCAAAGTACTATAGGCTGGTTAGAAGCAGCAAAGATGTAAATAGTGACATTGGCAGAGCAGGAAGGGGATAGAGCATATCAATGCATCACTGAAGTGAGTCCAGAATAAAATTGGAGAGGCTGCAGAAATGTTGATAAGAAACTCATGATTGTGCCACCATAAGGAATCATTACTTAATTAAAATTTATAAGTCAACAGTGTTCAGGAAGCCCTTTGTAATGTTTCATTATTCTCACCTCTTTGAAATTCAGTTTCTACTCATTCATCTTTCTCTACCTCTAGCCTAAAAGTTTCTTGAGTGCTGTGACAATGTCTTATTTACCTTGATGCTGAGTTTATGTTTAGAATTATTCCTGGAACATAAAAGCTTTTACTAAATGATAATGAATAAAACAAAACGCTAAGAAGAAAATATTATTATTTCTACTTTTCAGATAAGGAAGTTGATGAAATTTTCATAGATTTGCCCAAGTATGTGACATATCCTGAGTCCCTAGTTTGGGCTGTGTCATTGATGAGGGAACAGAAGGCTGGCTAAGGACAAAGCAAAAGCCTGACACCTTGCAACCTCCCCCTCCACCCCCACTCCTGAGTGGGACATATTATGACATTCTTTAGGAATCTCTCACCCATCTTAATGCTAATACCTTGCTAGAGGGCAAAACAACCTTGGCAATGGCAAAGACTCTGGTATCTGGTATCTTTAAGGCCCTCTTTAGCATATGAAAGTTATATTGAAACCTCCCTTTTCCTTGTGTCCCCCCAACTCCAGGGTACATAACCTGCCACCCCTCACAACCCCAGGGCAGCAGCTCTTCCCACCCATGGGTCCTGTCCCTGTGTTTTAATAAACCACCATTTTGCACCAAATATGTCTCAGGAATTGTTTCTTGGTCATCGGCTCCGGACCTCGCCCAACTGAACCTCACCTATATACTAGAACTTCATCATCATGATTCCATGTTTCATTCTATTTTCAAGAAAAATAATCAGACAATGGAAACACCAGAGATATGGCCCAAGGCTTCTTTTTACTGTCAAAGTGACCTCACATGATTCATTTCCAGCTGTGCTATAAAATATAGCATGAAAAGGATATAACGTCTGCTTGTTTTTCTTTTTCTTTCTTTTTTTGGGACTTTATATCCGATAATGTTCTAGCACATAAAATGTGGAAGAGGTATTTATTTTGGTAAAACTATAGCTACTTAGAAGAGAGGCTGAAAATAAAGTGCAAGTTGACTTATTGTTCAGCAATTCACATATGTTTACCTCTATCCCCAAACCACAAATTAGCCATCTGTGACAAATAATTGGAATTCCACATAATATAGAATGTTTATAATAATTATAAAACCACAAGAAATGACCAGCCTTAGGTGATTGTTCTAGCAAGTTGATAAAGTTTATTCTAGTCAAGCCAAACTTTTCTATTGTATGTATATATTATTTTTTATTAAATTTTTTATTTCTTTTCACCATAACAGAATTCATAGTTTTACACCACACCCAGTGCTCCATGCAATGCGTGCCCTCCATAATACCCACCACCAGGCTCCCCCAACCTCCCACACCCCGCCCCTTCAAAACCCTCAGGTTATATTTTTAAAGTATTTTTTTTAATTTTTTAATTTCTTTTCAGTGTACCAGAATTCATTGTTTATGCACCACACACAGTGCTCCATGCAATAAATGCCCTCCATAATACCCACCACAAGGCTCACCCAAATTCCCATCCCACTACCCCTTCAAAACCCTCAGATGTTTTTCAGAGTCCATAGTCTCTCATGGTTCATCTCCCCCTCCAATTTCCCTCAACTCCCTTCTCCTCTCCATCTCCCTAGGTCCTCTGTGTTATTTGTTATGCTCCACAAATAAGTAAAAATATATGATAATTTATTCTCTCTGCTTGACTTATTTCACTCAGAAGAATCTCTTCCAGTCCATTCCATGTTGCTACATAAGTTGGGTATTCATCCTTTGTGATGGAGGCATAATACTCCATAGACTATATGGACCACATCTTCCTTATCCATTCATCCATTGAAGGCCATCTTGGTTCTTTCCACAATTTGGCGACCGTGGCCATTGCTGCTATGAACATTGGGGTACAAATAGCCCTTCTTTTCACTACATTTGTATCTTTGGGGTAAATACCCAGAAGTGCAATTGCAGGGTCCTAGGGAAGCCCTATTTTTAATTTCTTAAGGAATCTCCACACAGTTTTCCAAAGCGGCTGCACCAAGTTGCATTCCCACCAACAGCGTAAGAGGGTTCCCCTTTCTCCACATCCTCTCCAACACACGTTGTTTCCTGCCTTGCTAATTTTGGCCATTCTAACTGGTGTAAGGTGGTATCTCAATGTGGTTTTGATTTGAATCTCCCTGATGGCTAGTGATGATGAATATTTTTTCATGTGTCTGGTAGCCATTTTTATGTCTTCATTGGAGAAGTTTCTGTTCATGTCTTCTGCCCACTTTTTGACATGGTTATGTGTTTTGTATGTGTTGAGTTTGAGGAGTTCTTTGTAGATCCTGGATGACAGCCCTTTGTCTGTAGTGTCACTAGTGAATATCTTCTCCCATTCCGTGGGTTGCCTCTTTGTTTTATTGACTGCTTATTTTGTTGTGAAGAAGCTTTTGATCTTGATGAAGTCCCAAAAGTTCATTATTGCTTTTGTTTTCTTTGCATTTGGAGATATGTCTTGAAAGAAGTTGATGTGGCTGTTGTTGAAGAGGCTACTGCCTATGTTCTCCTCTAGGATTCTGATGGATTCCTGCCTCATGTTGAGGTCTTTTATCCATTTCGAGTTTATCTTTGTTTATGTTGTAAGAGAATGTTCAAGTTTCATTCCCTACACATTGTGTCCAATTTCACAGTGCCATTTATTGAAGAAACTTGTCTTTTTTTCCACTGTAAATTTTTTCTTGCTTTTTCGAAGATTATTTGACCATAAAGTTGAGAGTCCATATCTAGGCTCTCTACTCCATTCCACTGGTCTATGTGTCTGTTCTTATGCCAGTACCATGCTGTCTTGGTGATCACAGCTTTCTAGTAAAGCTTGAAATCAGTCAACATGATGGCCCAAATTTTGTGTTTCTTTTTCTACATTTCCATAGCAATTTGGGGCCTCTTCTGATTCCAAACATGTTTTAGGTTTGTTTGTTCCAGCTCTTTGAAAAATTCTAGTGGCATTTTGATCGGAATGGCATTGAAAGTGTAGGTTGCTCTAGGCAGTATAGACATTTTAACAATGTTTATTCTTCCGATCCATGAGGATGGAATGGTCTTCCACATTTTGTGACTTCTTCAATTTCTTTCATGAGTGTTCTATAGTTCCTCCAGTAGAGATCCTTTATCTCTTTGGTTAGGTTTACTCCTAGGAATCTTATGCTAATTGGAGCTATAATAAATGGAATCGATTCTCTAATTTCCATTTCTGTATTTATATGGATAGTGTATAAGAAAGCAACTGATTTCCTTACATTGACTTTGTATTCAGCCACATTACTGAATTGCTATATGAGTTACAGTAGTTTGGGAGTGGAGTCTTTTGGGTTTTCCATATAAATTATCATGCCACCTATGAAGAGAGAGAGAGTTTGACTTCTTCATTGCCAATTTGAATACCTTTTATTTATCTTTGTTGTCTGATTGCTGTTGTTAGGACATCTAATACTATGATGAACAAGAGTGGTGAGTGTGGGCATCCATGTCGTGTTCCTGATTTTAACAGGAAGGCTGGGAGCTTTTTCCCATTGAGGATGATATTTGCTGTGGGTTTTTTTGTAGATAGATTTTATGAAGTTCAGAAATGTTCCCTCTATCCCTATACTTTGAACTGTTTTAATCAGGAATAGATGTTGGATTTTGTCAAATGCTTTTTCTGCATCAATTGAGAAGACCATGTGGTTCTTCTCTCTTTTCTTATTGATTTGTTCTATCACATTGTTTGATTTTCAAATGTTGAACCATTCCTGAAACACGGGGATTAGTCCCTACCTGGTAATGGTGGAAAATCTTTTAAATGTACTGTTGGATCCTATTAGCTAGGATCTTGTTGAGAATCTAGGCATCTGTATTCGTCAGGGATATTCGTCTGAAATTCTTCCTTTTGGTATCTGCCTGATTTGGGGATAAGGGTGATGGTGGCTTCATAAAAAGAGTCTGGACGTTTGTCTTCTGCTTCAATTTTTTTAAACAGCTTCAGGAGAGTTGGTGTTATTTCTTCTTTGAAAGTTTGTTAGAATTCCCCAGGGAATCCATCAGGTCCTGGGCTCTCGTTTTTTGGGAGGTTTTTGATCACAGCTTCAATCTCGTTACTGCTAATTAGTCTATTCAGGTTGACAATTTCTTCCTGATTCAGTTTTGGCAGTTTATAGTTTTCCAGGAATACATCCATTTCATCTATGTTGCTTAAATTATTGGCATGTAACTTTTGATAATAATTTCTGATGATTGTTTCTATTTCCTTGGTGTTTGTTGTGATCTCTCCCTTTTCATTCATAATTTTATTAATTTGGGCCTTCTTTCATTTCTTTTGGATTAGTTGGGCTAATAGTTTATGTATCTTACTGATTCTTTTAAAAAAAAACAGCTTCTATTTCGTTGATGCATTCTGCTGTGCTTCTAGTTTCTATCTCATTGATCTCTCCTCTCCTCTTGATTATTTCCCTTCTTGTGTGTGGTGTTGCTTAATTTGTTGTTGATTCTGCAGTTCTCTAAGATGCGAAGATAGCTGGTGTATTCTGGAATTTTCAGTTTTTTTGAGAGAGGATTGGATGGCTATGTATTTCTGCCTTAGAACTATCTTTGCTGTATCACAGGATTTGGACAGAAGTGTCTTCATTCTCATCAGTTTCCATGAATTGTTTAAGTTCTTCTTTGATCTCCTGGTTCATCTAAGCATTCTTAAGCAAGGTGGTCTTTAGCTTCCAGGTGTTTGAGTTCCGTCCAAACTTTTCCTTGTGGTTGAGCTCCGGTTTCAAAGCATTGTTATCTGAGAATATGCTGGGAATAATCGCAATCTTTTGGTGTCAGTTGAGCCCTGATTTGTGACCCAGTATGCGGTCTATTCCAGAGAAGGCTCCATATGCACTCAAGAAGAATGAGTATTTTTTTTTTCTAGGGTGGAATATTCTGTATATATCTATGAGGTCCATCTGGTCCAATGTGTCATTCAATGCTCTTGTTTCTTTATTTATTTTCTGCTTGGATGATCTGTCTATTACTGAGAGTAGCATGTTAAGATCTCCTACAATTAATGTTTTCCTATCAATATGACTCTGTCTTGATTAACAGTTTTCTTATGTAATTGGCTGCTCCTATATTGGGGGCATAAATATTTATAATTCTTAGATCTTCTTGGTAGATAGTCCCTTTAAGAATTATGTAGTGTCCTTCTGTATCTCTGAGTACAGTCTTTAGTCTAAAGTCTAATTCGTCTGATATGAAAATCGCTACACCAGCCTTCTTTTGAGACCAATTGATGTTAAAGATGCTTCTCCATCCCTTCACTTTGAGTCTGAATGTATCCTTAATTTCAAAATGGGTCTCTTGTGGACAACATATGGATGGGTCCTGTTGTTTTATCCAATCTACAACCCTGTGTCTTTTTATGGGTGCATTTAGGCCATTCACATTGATAGTGATCATTGAAAGATACGTTTGTATTGAAATCATGTTACCTGTGAAGTCTTTGTTTCTATAGATTGTCTACATATATTTCTGTTCAATTATATTCTTAGGATATTTCCTCTTTTATAGAACCCCCCCTTAATATTTCCTGCAGTTTTGGCTTGGTGGTCACATACTCTTTTAAACCTTGCTGGTCTTGGAAGCTCTTTATCTCTCCATCCATTTTGAATGTCAGTCTTGTTGGATAAACTATTCTTGGCTGCATGTTCTTCTCATTTTGTGCCCTGAATATGTCTTGGCAGCCTTTTCTGGCTTGCCAGTTTTCTGTGGATAGGTCTGATCTTATTCTGATAGGCTTCACTCTGTGCGTAAGGAATAATCGCCCTAGGTGCTTTCAAGAGCTCCTGTCTACAATTATGATTCATCATTTTCACAAACAGGAGTCTCGGGGTCTTTCTATATTCTATGAGCATGGGGGAAGCCCTTTCTGCCTCTAGTACATGAACGCTGGTTCCATTTGTGAGATTGGGAAAATTTTCATTGAGAATTTGTTCAACTGTATCTTCTAGTCTTCTTTCTTTCTCCTCCTCCTCAGGGATTCCAATAATTCTGACATTTGAATGTTTCATGGCATCATTTATTTACCTAATTTTGTTTTCATGGCTTCTACGCTGCTTGTTCCAGGCTTCCTCCTGACCCATTTTCTCCATCTGTTTGTCCTCCAGATCACTAATTCTATCTTCTGCCTCATTTACCCTAGATTTTAGTGAATTTAGATTAGATTGGAACTCATTGAAAACATGGTTAACATCATCCCTGGTATCTTTCACTTCTGCCCTAATCAGTTGCATTTTGTCATCAAAGGATTTCTCTATCCTAGCTATTGCCTGGATCATTGTTAGCCTGAATTCCCTTTCCGACATACTGTCTATGTTCATATCCAATAGCTCCTATGGAGAGGAGCAAGTCTCTGAATTTTTCTTCCGTTGGGCATTCCTCTTCCTAGTTGTTTTGGTGAGAGATGGCTGAACAGATGTGTAGCTGAATGTATCAACCATGGCGTAGGCAAGGTGCACCCTGGAACACTTCTGAGCAATGGAGAGTCCCCACCAAGAAGAAAGAAAATAGAAAAAAGAGAGAGAGAGAGAGAGGAAAAAAAAAAGAAAGATAAAATAAAAGAGAAGGCCCAGCCCAAATGGGCCCCAAGTTAAGATTCATGAAGTATACAAACAAAAACAGATAAAGAAAAAGAACGTCAAAAGTAGATGAGAGAAAATAAAAACAAATAAATAAACAACAACAACAATGAAGAACCTGGTCAAAAAGAACTGCAAGTATAAGATTTTTATTCTACCAGGACCAAAACAAATACTCAGAAACACTGGCGGAAGAAAAAGATGGGAGAGTGGTTATAAATTCTGAGTGTGGGCGAGGAAGGTTATTTTCATTCTTCCTGGATGTATTTTGATATCTTTGTTAAAGGACTCAACTTTCCTGTGGTAAAGGGGTGTTTAAACTAGTTTGCCTATAGTGGTAGCATTGTTTGGAGAAAGGGGATTACCTTGAAGCTTATCTCTATGTGAATATTTAAAAATATAATAAATAAAATAAAATAAAAAAATAAAAACTAGAAAAGTAAAAGAAAAACACAGGTATATGTATCAAAATGTTCACGTTAAAATGTTATTATGGAATTTGATATACTGAACATCTCATTTTGATGGTAAATAGGTTAAAAAAGTTTTATATATATATAAAGAACTAGAATAGTGGTAACGAATTAAAAATAAAAGTTGTATCTATGAAGTAGTGGTGGTTGTCCTCTTGTCTTCTTGTTTTTTTTCAGCTGGCTTTCTTGGGTAGGGGCCTACCTCGGTTTTTCAGGGAGTCTTACTAGAGTTAAGTCCTCCTGCCCTCCCTCAAGGGGGTGGGCTCTGAGGAAACCAGTTTTTCAGGCTTTTGTTCTCTGGAGGTTTGTTTTGTTTTGTTTTGTTTTTCATGCATTTCTTTTCTCTCCCCTTGGTGGCTTTTGGCTGTTTTTGGAGGTTTAGGGGAAAACAAACTGTACCCAGACCTCCCTCTCAGAGGGAATCCTCAGTCTGTTCCCCTCTGGGTGCTCCAGAGCACATAAATTCCCCCTCTGTGCTGACAGAGCTCATTCCTAGTCACAGTCTCTGGGGTCACAAGAACTTCCGCTCATACACAAAACCAGGAGAAATACTAGCCATGGCTCTCTGAGCAGCTCCAGACTGCCAGAATGGTCCCAAGCAGAGATAGCACACTGAGATTTTCCTGATGGCCCGGGCGAGTAGGGCTCAGACTCTCCAGGTCCAGGTCTGAGAGAGCACAAGCTGGCTAGCACCTGCAGGCACCTATCTCTTTCAGGGGACGGTGTAGGGCATGACTCAGACTCTGGTCTCGCAGTGTGTGCATCCATGCAGAGTGCAAAATGATGTGGTTCTGCTGGCTGACCAGGCTCCCTCACCCTCGCGGGCACCGCCACCCAAACGCTCTCAGGTGCCCTGGTGGCTCAGGGACCAAGACCTGGCTTCTTTGCTGCACTCTCTCTGGCTCAGCACCAGCAGTGGCTGTCCTGGGTCAGGTGGCTTAAGCCCCTGTCCCCAACCACCCAATTCCTACAATTCCCCCCCAGGATACTTTGCTCTTTTTGAGTGCTTTCAACCAGATTCCAAGTTAATGCTGGTCCCCAATCACAGGGCACTCTCATCTTGGGGTATTACTTTCCAATGGGTCACACCTGGTGGCTCCCTCCTACTTTGGTTTATCTTCCAATATCAGTCCTATCAATGTTCCCACTCCGCTTTAACTGCACACTGACGTCTTCTGCCCCCGTAGAGATCCAGAAGTGTATAATTCTAATCTCAGGCTGATTTCATTGGTGATCAGAGTTCTTTGATAGGTAATCAGCTCACTTTAGGGGAGAGGTTGAAATGGTGCCTCCTCCTACTTCTCCACCATCCTGTCCTCCTCTATTGTATATTCTTGTTTCCAAAATTCTTTTCAGTAGATGGTGACTATTCTAACAAAGAGGCACCAGCAACTCTCTCTAAGAAATAAAAATACAGGGGTGCCTGGGTGGCTCAATGGTTTAAGGCTCTGCCTTCAGCTCGGTTCATGATCTCAGGGTCCTGGGATTGAGCCCTGAATCAGGCTCTCCACTTGGCGGGGAGCGTGCTTCCCCCTATCTCTGCCTGCCTCTCTGACTAATTATGATTTCTATGTCAAATAAATAAAAAAAATCTTAAAAAAAGAAATAAAAATACACATATTTAATGTGATATTGACAGAGATCAACACATTTTTACTTCTATTGTCTCAGAGGCTGGACTCTGATGCTGCTGTTTATCTCCAAAATAAGGATTATATATAAACTGGATTTGAGGGAGAACACATGATGAATTCCATAAAAGGAAGACAGCTAAGTTCATGTTGTATTAAAATAGTGATTCTGGGCCTCATTTCATAAACCTTGTGGGAGTTCTGTCTCCAACTTAAATAGCAGTGCATCAAACTTGCTTTTATTCTCAGAACATTCTCACAAAGGTATCTAAAGGAAAACATTGAATTTTATTCCCCCAGTGGACACTAGAAAATGCGTACAATATCATTTCCCTTAGGATTCTAAGCCTGTTATAATCTTCAGGATTCTCTAGAGATTTGTTCCTTGAGGATAAGTAGATCTAGTGAGTCATTTAATATATTGTGAAATTATCTAGGTAAACACTATTTTTCCCATTACAAGTCAGTACTATAAAAAATACAAATCAATATATCCTAATAAGAATAAAACCTCATTAGGGGTGCCTGGGTGGCTCCGTGGGTTAAGCCTCTGTTTCTGTCTCAGATCATGATCTCAGGGTCCTGGGGTTGAGTCCTGCATCAGGCTCTCTGCTCAGCAGGGAGCTTGCATTCCCCTCTCTCTCTGCTTGCCTCTCTGCCTACTTGCGATCTCTGTATGTCAAATAAATAAATAAAATATAAAAAAAAGATTAAAAAAAAAAAACAAATACTCATTAAAAAGTTGTCCCAAGAGAAGATATTCTACTTCACCAGAAACTTTTAGAACTACTATACTAACTCAGTAAATTTGCAAGATACAAAAACCAATATAAATAAACCTTACATTTATATACACTAACAACAAACTGTGAGAAAGAGAATTTAAGAAAAGAAAATCCCATTTATAATTACATGAAAAGGAAGAAAATGCATTGGATTTAATTTCAACAAGGGAGTAATAGGCCTCTACAGTGAAAATTATTAGACATGTGAAAAAAAAATCCAATCATGAATTAGGAGAAATAATACTGTTAAAATGTCCTTATTACCCAAAGTAATGTACAGTTTCAATGGAACATTTATCAGATAGTTTAATTTAAATTCCAGTTAGTTAACATACACTGTAATATTAATTTCTGCTGGACAGCATAGTGACTCAACATTTCCATACAACCCCTGGTGCTCATCACAGATTCACTCCTTAAACCCCATCTTCTATTTTACCTACCCCCACCACCCATCTCCATTTTGGTAACCATCAGTTTGTTCTCTACAGTTAAGAGTCTGTTTCTTGGTTTCCCTATATTTCCCTCTCTTTTTACAGTTTGCTTATTTGTTTTGGTTCTTAAATTCCACATATGAGTGAAATCATATGGTATTTGTCTTTCTCTAACTTACTTCACATACACTCTAATTCTATCCTTGCCTTTCCAATGGCAAGATTTCATTCTTTTTTTATGGCTGAATAATATTACTTTAGTTATATATATATGCATATATGTATACATATATGCATATATATGTGTATATATATATACATATATATATATATATATATATATATATATATATATATATCCACAGTGGCTACATCAAATTGCAATCTCACCAAAGTGCATGAGTGTTCCTTTACTCCAAGTCATCACTAACACAAATTCTTGTGTTGTTGATTGAGTCATCCTAAAAGGTGTGAGCTTATACCTCACTGTAGTTTTGATTTTTATTTCCCTGATGATCAGTGATGCTGAGTGTCTTTTCATATATATCATATATATCATGGTAATCTATTCTTGGAGAAATGCCTTTTCATATCTTTTGCCCAATTTTAATTTGACTAATTTTGGTTGTTGTGATTTTTTAAAAAGATTTTATTTATTTATTTGACAGAGAGAGATCACAAGTAGGCAGAAAGGCAGGCAGAAAGAGAGAAGGGGGGCAAGTGGGCTCCCTGATGAGCAGAGAGCCCAATACGGGACTCGACCCCAGGACCCTGAGATCATGACTTGAGCTGAAGGCAGAGGCTTAACCCACTGAGCCACCCAGGCTCCCTTCAACTCCTTTCATCAGCATATTATGGCTTTCAGAGTACAGGTCTTTCCCTTGTTTGGGTAGGTTTATTCCTTGGTATCTCATTGTTTTGGGTGAAGTTGTGAAAGGGATCACATCCCTAATTTCTATTATTGTTCTTCACTCTAGGTGTATAGAAATGATGTACATTCTTGGTGTACAGAAATATACTTCTGTAACTTGATTTTTATATCTTGTGACATTACTGAATTCATTTTTCATTTCTAGATTTTTTTGGAGGAGTATTTTGGGTCTTCTGCATAGAGTATCATGTCATCTGGAAACAGTGAATAGTTACTTCCTTATTGATTTAGATGTCTTTTATTTATTTTTGTTGTCTGATTGCCGTGTTTAGGACTTCCAGTTCTATGTTGAATAAAAGCGGTGAAAGTGGTTATCTTTGTCTTTTTCCTAACTTTAGGGGAAAAATCTATTTCCCCAATGAAGTTAGTTTCAATTTTTTCATATATGGAGTTGATGATGTTATATATTTGTCTTAAACCTACTTTAAAAAAATCAGGAATGGATATTGTACTTAGTCAAAATCATTTTCTGCATCTATTGAAAGATCATTTGTTTTTCACTCATTCTATTTTGATGTAATGTTTCAGATTGATTGGTTTGTGACTATGAACCATACATGAATTCAAGGAATGTATTCCACTAGATCATGGTGAATGAAATTTTTATGCATTGTTGGATTTGAAATGCTAGTATTTTATTGAGAATATTTGCATCCATGTTCTTTAGGGATATTCACATGTAGTTTTCTTTTGTAGTGTTGTCTTTATCTGACTTATCAGGGTAATGATGGCATCATAGAACAAACTTAGAAGTTTTCCATCATTTTGAAAAGAAAAGTTTTCATTCATTTTATATTTTGAATAATTTGTGAAGAATAAATATTAACTATTTTTTATGTGTTTGGGATAATTCTCCTATGAATCCATAAGCTCTTGTAATTTGTATGTTGGGAGATTTTTATTACTTTATCAATTTCTTTGATAAGATGAAGAATCAATTTCTTTACTGATTATTGGTCTGTTAAAATATTCTAATTCTTCCTGTTTCAGTTTTATAGTTCATATGTTTCTAGGAATTTATGCCTTTCTTCTAGTTTGTCTAGTTTGTTGACAAATACTTTTTCATATTATTCTATGATATGCATTTTTCTGTAATGTTTGTTGTTATTCCTCCTCACTTATTTGTGATTTTATATGATTTTTTTCTTTTTTTCTTGATAAATCAGGCTATATACTTATCAATTTCAATAAATTTTTCAAAGATCCAGCTCCTGGTTTCACTAATTAGTTCTATTTCTTTTAAGTTTCTATATTATTCATTTATGCTCTAGTCTTTATGATTCCCTTTCTTTTGCAGGTTTTAGTTTTTGGGTTTTTTGTTTGTTTGTTTGGTTTCCCTCTAGCTCCTTAAGGTGTAAACTTTCTTTGTTTGAGATGTTTCTTGATCTTGAAGTTGGCCTGTATTTCTCTAAATACTCCTCTTAAAACCCGTTTTTTGTTTGTTCGTTTTGTTTGTTTGTTTTGTTTTTGCATCCCAGAAGTTTCGGTCAATTGTGTTTTAATTTTCATTTGTTTCCACCTTTTTTAATTTTTAATTTTTTAATTTAAAAAAAATTATCTATTTATTTGACAGAGAGAGAGAGATCATTAGTAGGCAGAGGCTGTCAGAGAGAGAGAGGGAGAGGGAAGCAGAACTTCCACCAAGCAAAGAGCCCAATGTGGAGCTTGATCCCAGGACCCTGAGATCATGACCTGGGATGAAGGCAGACTCTTAATCACCTGAGCCACCCAGGCACCCCTGTTTCTACTTATTTTTAAATGTCTTCTTTGATTTCCACGTTGATCCATTCATTGTTTAATAGTATTTGTTTTAATCTTCATGTATTTGTGGTGTTTGCAGTCTTTTTTTGCTACTTGTTGACTTCTAGTTTCATAATGTTCTGGTTAGAAAATATGCATTGTATGGCTTCAATCTTGACTTTGTAGAGTTGTCATGTGGACTAACTTGTGATCTATCTGGAATGTCTCATGTGCACTTGAAAGTAATATGTATTGTGCTGTTATAGATAGAATTTTCTGAATATATCTGTTAAATTTGTCTATCCCAGCATTTAATTGAAAGCCATTATTTCTTGGTTGATTTTCTGGTTTAGATGATCTGTCCACTCTTGTAAATGTGGTGTTATATTTTTCTAATATTATTTTATTTTTATTAAATAGTTCCTTCCTATTTGTTATTAAGTGCTATGTATTTTGATGTTCCTGTTTGACTGCAAACATATTACAATTGTTACATCTCCTTGTTGGATTTTCTCCTTTATTATTCTCTAGTGCATTTCCTTGATTTTTTTAGAGACTTTGTTTAAAATTCTATTATATCTGATATATATATTGCTATTCTGGTTTTCTTTTGACATATGTTTGCCTCTTAAATATTTCTCCATCCCATTACTTTCAATCTGGAAGTGTTTTTAGGTCTAAACTTGGTCTCCTATAGCCATCATATAGATGGGTCTTCTTTTCTTAAGTATTCTGTAACTCTATGTTTTTTTTAATTGGAACATTTAGGCCATGTATATTCAAAATCATTATTGACATATATGTATTTATTGTTATTTTAATATTTGTTTTGTGGTTGTTTCTGAAGAAGTCCTCTGATCTTTTTTTTCTCTTTAATGTTTTGCTGATTTTCTTTAATGATATATTTGGATTTCTTTTTATTATTTTCACATCAATTAGTATTTTTTATATATGGTTACCACTCTGACTGTAGGGAACCAGTTCTGTATATAGCAGTTTGTATTAAGTTGATGGCCATTTAGGCTTCAACACATAGTTTACATCTCTCCTCCCCAACTTGTAGGAATATGTCGTTATATTTTACATCCTTTTATTTTGTGTGTTCCTTGAGTGATTATTTTTACATAAATATTCATTTTCACTGCTTTTGTTTTGCCTACCCATATACTTTCACTTTTGGTCTCTCCCTTCTACCAGAAGAGAACATTTTAATACTTCCAGCAAAGTTGATTTAATGGTCATGAACTCCTTTAGTTTTTGTCTGGGTAGCTCTTCAGATATTCTGAAAGATGAAGACCTATCCTGAAACTCCCTTCTATTCTGAATAACACTCTTTATGGATAAAATACTCTTGGTTGTAGATATTTGGCATTGAACACTTCAAATATGTCATGTAATTTGCTTCTGGCTTTGAAAGTTTCTGATAAAAATATCTCCTGCTAGCCCTACTGGTTCTCCCCTGTAAGTTACTGTCTGCTTTGTGTCTGCCTTATTCATTCATTCCCTTATTTATGACTACATTTTGTCACTTTAATTACAGTATTTTTTTTGCTGCTTTGTGCTTTTATTGATTTTGACAGGAGTTCTCTGTGACTCCTGGATCTGGATATCTGTACCCTTTTCCAAGTTAGGGAAATCTTCAGCTATTAATACTTCCAATAATTTTTGTCCCCTTCTATCTCCTCTATCCTTCTGGAAGTCCTGTAATACAAATGATGTTATGTTTGATGGAGTCACTGAATTCCCTAAGTCTATTTGCCTGACCCTAGAGCTCTGCAATAGTTTCAGCATGACTAAGAATAATGGCTAGATACTGCAATTGGCAACCATACACCAGAAGGCTACACAAGGCATGCATGACTTTAACAAAATTTGCCCTGATTCGAGGGCCAAGTCTAGTAGTGTGAGTAGGAAAGTTCTCAGGAGAACTCATGGGTGTGGCACACTGCTATCAATTAGGTAGCAAGTATCCTTGTAGCCCAGCCTTCCACAGATGACCCTGTTTTATGCAGGGGAAGGGGTAAGGGAGGAAAATGGCATCTTCTTGTTCACTCCATTTTAAATAAGTCTCCCAACATGCTCCAAAATCAGTATGAATGAATGTAACTCCTATTTGTCCTTGGCATTGTATAAACTGTTGTTCTTATGTTGCCTCTCAGAGAAGGTCAGAGTCTCTTTAAGAATGGAAACCTAGGTATCACTTGTCCTCGAGGCTCACCCAGTGCTGAATCAGCTGACATTTGAAGCTCCAGACTCCAAGTCCCACTGGTTACACAGCATGTGTTCATCCCTTCTGGCTTTCAAAGCCAAATGTTATGGGGATTAGTCTTCACTATGTGAGCTCCCTGATGTGAGGGCTCATTTCTCTGTCCTCTGTACATATATCCCCCTCCTTCTTTCAGGCAGGTTTCCTCCACCTTTCTGACATCCCTAACATTTATGATGACACTTCTTTATATTTAGTTGTGGGGTTTGTTCTCTCAGTCTCTGGATCACTCCCCAGTTTATTGATTTGGATGTGGATGATATCTATTTTTAAATGTGGAATGGGATAGAATACAGGTCATCCTACTTGCCCTAAACAAGGCAAGCTAGATTAAAAATATTAACAATGATAGCTCTAAGAAGAGACTAAGAAGAATGCTATGTAATGATAAAGATAATCCAACAAGAGAATATAACAATTGTGAATATTTATTCACTAAAAATATGAATACTGAGGTACATAAAGAAACTATTAATAGCCAAAGAGAAAGAAATTGAATAATAAAATAATAGTGGAGAACATTAACAGCTGACTTACGTCAATGGATAGACCATCCACACAAAAACATCAACAAGGAAATGGTGGCTTAGAGTGATACATTGGACCAGATGGACTTAACAAATACGTGTAGAGACTGAGACAAAATGCCAAGATGAAGGAATTTATCCCAAATGAATGAACAAGTTAAGGCTACAGTCAGATATCTAAGATAAAGAGATATACGTAATGTGCCTGATGGAGAATTTAAAACAACAAACACAAGGATATCCAATGGATTTGAAAAAAAAATAATTGAATACATTAAGGAGAACCTTACCACAGACATAAAAGAGTAAAAAATTAAAAAAAAAGTGTCAATCAGAGATGATGAATGCAGTGAATGTGATTGGAAAAGGTTCAATCCAATAAACACCAGATAAAAAACAGGAATGAACTAGTGATATAGAAGACAAATCAATGGAAAATACTGAAGCTGAACAAAAGAGAGAAAGAAGAATTATAGAAATGAGAATAGACTTAGGGAAATTAGTGACTCTGTCAAATATAACAACATTCACTTTACAGGAGTCCAGAATAAGGGAGACAAAAGAAATGATAGCAGAAAACTTCCCTAATCTGGGAAAAAAGACAGACACTATGATAAGGAGATATAGAGAAGTCCTATCAAAATCAAGAAAAGTGGACCAACATAAAGATGTATTTCAATTAGATTTGCAAAACACAGTAGTAAAGAAAAAAATATTAAAACAACAATACAAAATAAATTATTAATTTACCAAGGAAGACCCACAATGCTAGTCTCAATAGAAATTAATCAAGCCAGTAGAGAGTGGCATAATATATTCAAAGTGCAGCCAATAATATTCTATTCAGCAAGGCTGGATAGAAGGAGAGAGAAAGAAGTTCCCAGACAAACAAAAACTAAAGAAGCCCATGTACACTAAGCCGACCTTGTAAGAAATATCACAGGGAATCTTTAAGTAGAAAGGAGAGGGAAAAAATGTCACTAAGCCAGGAAAGGAACAGAGAAAATCTCCAGGAACAATGACAAGACAAGTAGTAAAAAGGAGCTAAATGCTGTTCTATTAATAATTACTTTGAATGTAAATTGGCTAAATGCCACAATAAAAAATAGAATGTATCAGAATGGATAGCAAAAAAAAAGGGGGGGTCATCTATATTCTGCCTAAAAGAGACTCATTTTATTCTTTTAAATATTTCATTTATTTATTTGACAGACAGAGATCACAAGTAAGCAGAGAGGCAGGCAGAGAGAGAGGAAGGGAAGCAGGCTCCCTGCCGAGCAGAGAGCTCCATGTGGGACTCGATCCCAGGACTCTGGGATCATGACCTGAGCCGAAGGCAGAGGCTTTAACCCACTGAGCCACCCAGGTGCCCCTAAAGACACCTGCAGAAGGAATGTAAAGCAATGGAGAAATACAGGGAAATGGACATAAGAAAAAAAATCAGAAAGAAATAAAAAAAAAAGCCAGAGTGCCAATACTTATATTGCACCACTGAGACATTAAAAAAACACTTTGGAGAGGGCAAGATGGCTGAGGGGCAAGGCATCCCAATGAACTGGTCCCCTGAATATATCTGGATATCTATCAAACCATTTTGAACACCCATGAAATCAACCCAAGATGTAAGACCATATATCTGGATCTCTACAAGAAGAAAAGTGACTGCTTTTTGCAAGGTAGGAATTTGCAGTGATATATCAGAAAATAAACAGAATGTCTGGCTCTTTGAAAATGATATAAAACCAGAACACAAAATTAGAACCCTTAGAAATCTGTTCTAGGGAGAGACACCCCCTCTAGAAGGGGGCTCTGGAAATGAAAAGGCAGAATTCTAGGTAAGGCATTGTGGTCTCAAGTTACAAACGACCACCAAGAAAAAGGATATTGCTGAAATGGTAGAGGTCCTGAGCACTGCAGCTAGGAAGCAAGTTATTTTAAGTGAACCCAGCAAGGGACTCTCAGCTCAAATTGCATAAACAGTTAGCCTGGCTGTTTAATAAATGCTCTTCCCTTGAACAGCCTGAATAAAACCTGGACCTGCATCCAACACCAGGAAAAAACTTACAGAACTATAGTGGTCAGGAAAGGGCTTTAAAGCAGAACCCAGACCAGATTCCAGAGCTTTGGATGCACCCATGAGCCCACAGAAACTTGTGGTTTAAGAATCACAAAGGCCAGAGGAAGTCTAGGCCCCTGATACTGCCTTTGAAAGAGTTTTTGTGGGTGAGCAAAATGGGAAGCTGAGGTTTTCAGCAATGGATGTAGAAGTGGAGATTGTTTGTCCTGGAGGGTTTCTTAAAGAGGGAAGAGTGAGATTTTTCTGCTCTGGGCCAGAGGTTCGGCTGTGGCCATTTTTGCTCTAATCCTCTGAAGAGACGTGGACAATTCCCAGGGAATAAAAGCCGTATAGAAGACCGGTTTCCCAACATGCGTTGGAGAGGATGTGGAGAAAGGGGAACCCTCTTACGCTGTTGGTGGGAATGCAAGTTGATGCAGCCACTCTGGAGAACAGTGTGGAGGTTCCTCAAGAAGTTAAATATAGAGCTTCCCTATGACCCTGCAATTGCGCTACTGGGTATTTACCCCAAAGATACAGATGTGGTGAAAAGAAGGGCCATTTGCACCCCAATGTTTATAGCAGCAATGGCCACTGTCGCCAAACTGTGGAAAGAACCAAGATGCCCTTCAACAGATGAATGGATAAAGAAGATGTGGTCCATATACACTATGGAGTATTATGCCTCCATCAGAAAGGATGAATACCCGACTTTTGTAGCAACATGGACGGGACTGGAAGAGATTATGCTGAGTGAAATAAGTCAAGCAGAGAGAGTCAATTATCATATGGTTT